>ULGV01000002.1:1787661-2032608 GCA_900519065.1 Yarrowia hollandica | reverse complement strand
TTCTTTTTTTTTCTTTTTTTTTTTTTTTTTTTTTTTTTTTTTTTTTTTTTTTTTTTTAGTGATATGCCCATTCTTCAACAAAACAGGGGTTGCACTTGGGTTGCGATTTTTTTTCTTTTTTGATTTTACTTCAAGAAGTGCATTGTTCCTGCCACTACTTTTTTTTGATTTGGCACAAAATATAGAAGACAAATCCCGACATACATACATGCTGGTGCATGCGTACATGAGGATCAAACGTAGCTTGTTTAACGTTTACGTTCTTTGTTTAGAGTGCATGACTCTGCATGGGTTTGCATGGCTCTGCTTCTTCTGCAAGGCATGAAAGGTTTAAAGACTGTAGTACGAGATCACGAAAATCACCACAAGGTCCAGGAGGCGTCAAGAAATAAATGAATAAATAATAACGTCAAAGATCCAGGTACCATGATAAAGATGTTTGGTTTAGTAGGAACGGTTTATCCTACATCTACTAGCTACCCCTGGCAGGTTCTTACTATACTCCTCCCTATAGTGTACGACGGTAACTCTCCGTTCCCATGACTCTGCAGCAAACGATACGCTTTATGGAACGGATCTTGATTAAATGAGCACCAGAGCGAAGAGTTTCTGGTGTTGAGAGCATTTTCTGCACGGGGACCAAAAGGATGCACATGTGTTTGTTCGTTTAATGACGTATAACGGTGCGCAGTTCCACGGGGTAAACGGCGGAAATGAAACTTCTTTTTCGTGGTTTCAGAGAGCCGTTCGTAGTGTGTGGGTGGTGGTTTTGATCTAAGGCAGAGTGGATAGACAGAATGTACCTGTCCTTGTAGTTCACGAGTACCCGAAGGTGTAGCAGTTTTTTAACGTCTACTAACGAAACTATTACTTCAGCCTCTTGTGCACTAATGCCGGCGCGAAGAGCACATACACATGGAGAGCATGCGACCGTACTCGTTAAACTGGCCAAGACGGATTCTATTTTGGATTTGAATTTCTAATCTGTGAGCGGGCGCTTCAAGAGCTATACGGTGAACGAACGGCAATCTACGTGCCCAGACCTAAGACCGGTGAACAGAGTATATTTCGAGGTTTACGAGACAAAAAAAAGACTGAGATCTTCGAGTCGGCCCGTCTCTTGCCTCCTGGTCTTGCAATATGGTACTGTACGATACGATACTTGGTTCCTGGCCTGTATCTATAGACAACGTATACTTTGTCTAGTGTGAGGAGAAGCCCCCCTTTGGTATGGCACCAGAACATTCTTCCGGGTTTCAGTTTGGAGTCAAAACTTGGGTCCGGCCTTAGGTCTAGGTGCCCCTTTCTAACTGTTTAGACCCAGGTGGCTTTCATTGTCTCTGCATTTCCCACACACCACTGCCAACCACCTGTCAACGTTGTCAACCATCAACACCTCACTGCGAAGCGCCGGGAGAAACCATAAACTCCGTTTTGTTTGTCTATGCTGCGATATACGGGGCAGGGGAGCGTATTGCCGGACTCTACGTTTCATAATGCTAGACCCTGGCAGAGTTTGGTCGGATACATTAATTATCCGTGTGTATGAGGTCTATCTTGCCGATTAACGGCCCATTAATATTGAGGTGAGACCGGATGGAGTTGGTGGAAATGCGAGCCGTTTTCGGAATGAGCCATTGCAGTGGAGCTGTTGCATTTGGTTGAGAGCGTTTGGTCGAGAAGTGTACACAGTACATTGCGAGTGGATGGGAAACAGTAGGACAGTGTAATAACCACGGTACAAACATGACCAGGTGAAAATACAGTACGTACTTTTTTTAGATCCACCAACAATTCTATACATGTCCGATTCCATAAGTTGTTCTGCACCTTGTACCTTCTTCACTAAACCGTCCTTGATACTGTTGAGGTTTGTTATAGTCTACAGTTAGGCCCAACGAGGGTCATCATCGGTTGCAGAACAGTACAAAGACAATTATGGTACGAGTACAGTACGAGAACGAGTACGGTAGTCGCACCGGTGCCATAAATAAACCACCGTGGTACTATATTTACATCAAATCAGCCTTTTCTGTGCGGTCTTATTCCTGCCAACGACCCCGTATTGCGGTGACTTTTCGAATTTCCGATCGCATTTTTCCGCAAAAAAAAAAAAACAAGACAAGACAAAACAGAAAAGAAAAAGGAAACAACCTCTAGATTTTAGCCTGCTCATGAGACCCTGGTGGCTCTTTCTGTAGGACCGAATGTGTCTTTGAATTCGAGCTGCGGGGCTTTCTATACGGGGCCTTTCATTGTCCAACATGCCACTCAGCTCCGTCGCTTTTGTGCAACTCCAGAGCCGCCGTCGACCAGGGTACGAGTACGCACTGTAGTGCCGTAATGCATCGTGCCGTGTGTGCGTGTGTGTGTGTTTTTTTCCTTCGAGAGCCGCCGCCGTACATCCAAGTCTGCAGAATGGGGAAGGTGTGCAAATATTCCGAGGGGGAATTTTTAGTGCTGGAGCGGCCGGAAGATGATAAACACTGCTGGACACTCCAAATTAATACCTGGGGAGCGACAAATAGCTACATGGGTTATTTCCTGTTGCTCTTTAGCGTGTTTCCACGTCCTTTTATTCCCCCTTTTGGTTAATTAGCGTAGATTTAGCACAACGGTCGATAATCAAGATGGATTTTTTCGAAGAAAAAATAAAAAAAAGTCGATGAAATATCCACGAGTCGTCCAGCAGTACAAACGAGCCATCTCATTTCTTCATATATCCCATACTGGTACTTTTCAGAACTCCATCGCCCTGCAAAGTGTATATTGGTGATGTTTTCCTATTTTGCTACCATCGGTGTGAACATGCACACCACACGACAATTTTTCAACCACAAATACAGAAACGACATGAAACGGCAAAAGGAGTCCATCAGACGGGTAAGACGGGCCCAAGGAACGTTTCTATCAACTCCTTTCTCAGATTGAGCTGTTGGTTCTGGTTGTTCTGTGTCCCGTCAAACGGTCACCTCAAACACCCTGTGAGTACAAAAGGTGTTACGACAAGGAAGGCGCTGAGCGGGTCGGAGACATGCTCCGAGGCCTCTAGAGCCCTCTCCGAGCGTTTTTACGAACTCCAGCGCGTTTTTCTACGTGTTTTGGTGCGTGTTGTGTCGTTCTTGTTTTGTGTGCTTTTTTTGAAGCAGAATGTGTGAGTATTCTGGGAGGGAGGAGGAGCCTGGGGAGGAGTCTGGGACCTCGGGAAGGTGTTCTACGACATGCTATGGTGTCAATTGTGATGCTTACGTGTTCTCATGTACGTGTTCTGTTGCATCGTGTCTGTTCTTTTTTGGAGCATTTTCGGCGAGCCATCAGACATGGATAAAAGTATGTGGAGACTGCGGAGGACTTCAGGGAACTCATCAGGGGGTATCTACGGTGTCAAATACAACATCTGCGTTGTCTTACGTGTTCTTGTGTGCCGTGTTCTGTGTCACAACTTTTCTCTTATTTTTTGAAGCAAATTTTGTCAGTAATCAGACATGGATACAGTCACGTGGAGTCCTCCAGAGACCTCAGAGACCTCGTCTAAGGTGGTCTACGGCCCCAGAGACGACATATCTGTTGTTCGACGAGCTCCTGTATGTGTCTGTGTTGCTCAACGTTTCTCTTTCTTGAAGCAAAACGTATGGGTAATCAGACATGGGCAGAAGCACACTGGAGCGGCCAGGGACCCCAGGGACCCCGTCAAACGACTTCTACGGCTTCAGAAACGACATTACTCAAGTCTTTGGCTATTTTTTATTGCTACAACTACACAGCCCGACGAAGATCCACCCAAAACCGCAACCTGATGAAAAAACAAGGGACCAAAAAAAGACAATCCATCAGGTGGCGAATTTGGAGAGTTGCTAAATAGGACGGAAATGACGAGAGCAATGCAGATACAGTGATTTGAGCCATGGTTGCCATACAAAAAAATGTGGATTTGAGACTATTCCGTTCGCCTCCAATCATCGGTTGACAATCGTCCAAACTCTAAGAGCACGGTGTC
This sequence comes from Yarrowia hollandica, assembly GCA_900519065.1. NCBI lineage: Eukaryota > Fungi > Ascomycota > Dipodascomycetes > Dipodascales > Yarrowia > Yarrowia hollandica. The sequence continues at coordinate 2,028,611 of ULGV01000002.1, read as the reverse complement.
GTTTTCAAATGTTCACACTTATTTTCGGCGTACGCGTAAACGTCATACTGAGATGGTAGGTACTGTTGTTTTGGTGAATAACGGTGCTGTGGGAAATTGGAGGAGTGCGTTTTGTTCCTTGCGAGCTGATGAGTCGATCCATGGAGGGATCTTGCTGGTTGGTTGACGTTTGGGGAAGTTGATGTTCAGTTTAAGCGTCTAGAGCATTCTGTAGGGTTTCTGGGAGTCCGTGGGGGTTCGAACGCAGTATGGTGTCAGCTATTTGTGTCCATTGTGGTTACTGCCGTTACCACCGTGGTCAGATGTGATAACACTGTGGTGAGATGTGAGGTAGTTAGACGATTCACCTGAAGTTTCCGACAGAGTGGATGCTCCAACTGAACTAACTATTGACGTTCAGATGGCATACGTTGTGGTGCAGTGGGCGCGGATGAAAGTCAACTACAAGCACCCCTGTTTAACCCGCTAGCCTTCTGATCTGCTGACCTGCTAACCTGAGAACTTGCAGACCTTCTACCAGTCAACCAGTTAACCTGTAAGGCGCTGGAAAGTTGCAAGAACAGATCAGGGTATCGAGTGACGGCAGAGAATTGGTGTGTAACAATATGCTAATAGGAGCTACCCTAGCGTAGACTGTCTTAATCCAATCACCCTACTAGGATGATGTTGACTGAAGTTCATCTTGACTAACCCTGACTAACCCTGCTAACCCTGACTAACCCCACAGTACGAGTACGACAGCACTCATGCTAACCCACTATCCCCGCTATTCCTGTAGTATCGACACAATCAGAAGCTTCCACGGCAGGAAGTTGCATGACTACTGATATGTGTTCCCCGAGACGCGACCATCTGTCTCACACCTCTCCGCTGCCATAGACGTTCCAGAGCCCGAGTCAATAAGACAGATGTGATATGGAGCGAACCGGAGAATGGCCCTGTCCGAAATTCCATTTAGTGTAAGTTGCATGACAAAGAAACATTGCTCGTATCGGGGACACCCGCATGGTATGAGTGTACTGTACTCTGCTGCGTCAAGTTATCTGCAAGGAAAATACCAAAAGTTTCTCAACTCCAATTCAGCTCTCCTGTTTGGGAGTGTACCGATATATATTATTGCTGACGGGGTCTCCTCGAGGTGGCAATGTGCTGGAAACCCGTGTCTTTTCGGTGGTTCATGTTATACGAATGTTCGATTGTTTGGTCTTCCAGTGTTCAGACTTCAACGCCCATTTATACATACCCAAAGACACATGGAAAACACGAAAAACACTCATTAGATCCATTATACCAAAACTGCATCTATTCTTGAAAGGAGGAGTATCCTTCGCGATCAACCATTTCCGCCATCTCCACCATCTCCGCTATTTCCGCCAACTCGTTACCGTTGAGCCGGCATTGACTCGCCAACTCGCCAATCCGTTGTCCTCTGGTCAGTCTGTTCTCGAAATGTACATTACTTTTGCACCTGGAGATGCAAGAATCAAGATTGTTCGCTGGGCAGTTCACCTGAAAAAAGTTGATTCTTTTCCTTCTCTAATACACACTGTTTTTGACCGGTACAAGTACGAGTACGGTACGTAGTGTACTCTCTATCGTCAGTGGTCGGGTTCTTCAACTCAAAAGTTATGTCCTCATCCCTAACGGTGGCTACAGCACAGCATTACTCGTGACCACAGAATGAGAGTGGTAGGATACCGATTTGGGGGTCCAAACATGTCGATGGTATGTCATTTACCAGAAATTTCGATTGTACGCCATGGTAAATATCCATCTTAAGCAACATGATAAACGCACTTGTCATCTCGTGACCTGCAAATGCTCAGGTTCAAAAATGACATGAAAGCTCCATCAAGTCTGGTTTCAGGTGGTTCATCATACACTACGATCAGCTTGGCCTCGGAGTCGTGTACAAGTGCCGCACAGCCACCACCACCCTCAACGGTCTAGACTCCCGGCCCTATTACTCACCATCAGTCATCAAGCCGTTCCCCGACACACCAGCCTATGGCAAGTTCGACAAACGCACCTGTTTTTGGTATTGTGTACTTTAACCGAATTAGAATTTTGATAATGCAAAACGATAACACCGTTTCTTGTAAACGATATACGTACAAGTATACAGTGTTCAGTTAGGTTATTCAGTAGTTGAGCTCTTCTGTCGATCTCTTGCACATGTACACTAATGATGGTGTATTCCTTTCACCAGCCATTGCTCTGTAATACGGTTGTTCCACGCTCAAATTTCAACCTCCGCTATCTCCCTCTCTACAGTCGGATACAACCGGCTCCAAAGTTACACTGTATTGGTACAGTAGCCATTATTAAACTGGTTCGGTTAAAAAAAGACACCTGTCGCTGTAAATCAGTCCGAGCCTGTGTTTGCGCACTTTACCATGACAGCGCCGTCTAGTACGAGTACGACGCGAGTATCGTAGCACAGTTAGTTGAATACTGTAACACCCCATGTCTGCACCGTTATCCAACGCTCAATAAACTGCATCTATCTCTGCCCTTGTCTCCTTGTCTCCTGCATAATCAATCTGACTCGTCGTTCCAACACTGTATAATTGACGAGCTTCTTGCCACAAATAAACTTTGCCAAGCTCCGTCCCAAGAATCATTAAAAGCTTCTTCACAGCCAATTAAACCTCTGATTATCGGAGATAATTGATTAGCTAGAGGGTTATTTTTTAGACTCCGGAAGCTTAGCCGGCCCCCGACACCCCGACAGAATATGCAGGGACGCAAAACTACTCCGATAAAACACTGTCCAAGCTGCAAACCCGTCAAATCTCTCTCTCCCGACATCCCTCGTGTAGTTTGGCCTCAAAAAAACGCACACGTGCGCCAAATTAACCTTTCTGCGATCAACGCATTTAACCTTTGTTTGAAACTCAAAATGTATTCAGTACAACCCCACACACACATTGCAGGTTTTGCCGTGTGGCGGCTGAGTGCATGATCGATGGAGGAGGAAGAGGGTGTCGTACACTCCCAGCTGTACCAGTACCAGGTAGCTACCAGGTAATTGTATGTCCATCTGTGCTCAGTTTCGGTTGCTCCCAAACTTGAGCAGAATACAAGTTTAATTTCGGACCTCGAATGGAAAAAGAAAAAAAAACGAGAAAAACCGCGCGGGGAAATAGGAGACATGTTTTTTTGGCACTCAACAAAAAGATCCACTAATGTATGCACTTTTCACGCATTTTGCAGTACGTACCTTCACTCCCCACGACATAGATCGTGCAACGTTTGCTATCAATTGGCAATCTGTAATTTTCACCGTGTGGCTTATATCCGTAGTATTCCAGTCCACCCCACATTACGATAGCAGGTAATACATTAAACTCCCGTTTTTGGGGGGGGATCCGTCCAGCCGTAGCAACTAACAGAACGAATCACACCGGATGACACAAAACCAAACTGCTACTGCTACAGTGGATAACAACGGAACTCACGATCACATGACACTCCATGCACACCTGCGCCCCAAGGTGCTCCGCTCTTGGCGTCTTGTACCCTCTATACAGCGCATGCGTCAGTGCAGCTAAATAAAGTTTGTCAGCGATAGTCGGTCCGGGTTAGGGTTAGATGAGGAGGGGGATGCATGTATAATCGGGATTGATTAATTTGGCAGTGTACAGTAGTTCGTGGCGATTTTTACTAGCGGTGGCAGACGATCTAGACCTGAATTTTCAGGGAATACATAGGTGGGAAACTGCTCAGAATGCCACCAAAAATACCGCGTTTAGTGCACTTTGGACACAACCCCACCCGTACGGCTTTGACTGGGGCGTACGTATTATTGATAATGTTAATCCGAGAAATACGCGACGGTTGAGGAGAGTATTTTGGGGTGTTTGAAGGTATTGAGCGGAAAGCTGAAGAAGCCATTTCTCTTAAAACGTCCGTTTTACCCCCTCTCTCTATTCTTCTTTTCTGCACCGCCCTCCCCAGCCCACATTTTCACTCTTTTATTCTCCTCCGGGCGTTGCGAAACAGGGTTATACCGAATAACTCCTTGAAGGACAGGGACTGAAGAGAAAAAGGGCCAAAAAAAAAATATAGGCGGTCGCGAGCTCTTCTCTCACATCACTTTACAACCACACACACATACACACAACCAATGCGAGCCCATTCGAATCGCCCGCCACCTCCACCGGTACTGCCGTACTGGCACCGATTCTTGCACCCCGTGTGGATAACCGACCATCTGGACTGGGCGTCGTTCAAGGTGGTTTTTCGAGACTGGTGCGCGACTTTCGGCTTGGTGGTGGTGGAGATTGTGCCGTACTCGCGCAAGTGGTTTGGATCCACCATCTACTTGCTTCCCATCATGACCTTTGTGTCTCCCTCGGGCCAGCTGTCAGTGCCCACAGCCATCGTCACCAACATTGTCATGATGCTCTACATTATTTTTTCGTGGATCTGCGGCAACATTTTGCCCATGCACATTTCCAACCACTATTTCTGGAACAATATGACCAAGGCGGACTTTGCCCAGATACTTATTGATGACGGCGTTTGCTTTGCAGGGCCCAAGCTGGACGAGTGTCTCACCAACGCCTGCGAGCACGGATACTTCATCAAGGGCAATGTTTCTGTGGTCTACGCCTTCTGGTTTGCCGTCATTTGCGCCGTCAACTTTTTCCTCAAGTTTAGAGACCCCGTTTTCTACGCTAACGGAGCCATTACCAGTATGATTGCCACAGTCGTGTGTGCCCAGACATCCATGCACACGCCCTGGGTGGACATTAAAGAGACTGGAGCGCTCATCACTAAGCCCATGGGTATCGCCTTTGCTACCAATCTGCTGGTGGCCTGTATCATTTTCCCCTTCACGGCGGGGTTCCAGTACACCACGTTTGTCTATCGGGGCTACAAGGGCGTTCAGTCGATTCTGCAGTTTCAAAAGGACTTTATGAACGGCGTCAAGCCGTCTATGGACACTTGGAAGACGTATAATGGCCATGAGGCGCTTGTTTCCAAAACCCGGATGCTGGTTCCTGTCATGAAGGTCGTTTCCACCTCGTTGCCGCTGGAGGTGTCCTACACGAGGTTTCCACTGAAGCTGTACCCGTCGTTTTTCATCACCTTTTCGCGATTGACCAGCACGTGTGCAGGAATCACCACCATTTACGACTCGTTTGAACAGGCCCGAGTGTCGCTTGGAGGAGAACAGATGATGAAAGAGGGAGACAAGTATCCGGTGGGCAACTATGAGGATACCAAGAGCATGGCGTCGATTCTCGCAGACCGTCCTCTTACTCTAGAACAACTTGACGGCGCGTTTGAAGATATCAACATGACTGTTTCGCCCATGCTCGAAACGGCCCTTCATACGCTGTCGGTCTGCTGTGAATGGATCGAGACAGCGAACCACTACCGATTCTACACGATTCTGCCGTTTATGCGGTCCAAACATAAAGCTCGACAGGCGGAGATGGCGGACAAGTTGGCCGCTTCAAGACAGCTGTTTGAACAGGCCGAGGAACGGTTCAAGGCCATCCATTCCCACCATGACGAGAAGAGTACCCCGTTTCTGGCCATGCAGAAAGCCCTGTACGTAGAGTACGTTAATGAGCTAGTTCGGGTTATTTCCCAGCTTGTTCAGCAGCTCAGTGAACTCGACCAAACCTGCTCGGCTCCCAAACTCACCACCGGACTCTCCTGGAGACATTTACAGCTGCACAGACTGGGCGGCTTGCTCATGTCGACGGCCGACAAGGCCAATGTCAGCAACGAGGCCCATGTTGAGAACCATACTCGATACCCCACTACACGTGATCCTGACCATGGAGCGCCCCAGCACTTTTTGCACGTGATTGGAGGCAAGATTAGAGCCACTTACCATTACGTCATCCAACCTCGGTTCATGGTGCCCATCAAGTGTGCCATTTGGACGCTCATTCCGCTCATTCCTTGTCTGGTCAAACAGTCGCACTGGTGGTTCTACTCCCATCGAATCTACTGGACGGTGGTCATGACCAACATGTCCATGGCCGAGTTTGCGGCCGACAACTTGTTCAACGCCTTCAATCGAGTGCTGCATACGTTCTACGCCGTGGTCATTGGAATGGTGGGCTGGTACATTTCCACCGGTAACGGCCGGGGCAACTACTACGGATTTGGAGCGGTTATGGGTGTCATTGCCATATTTGGCATTTGCTACAGAGAGTTCATCCCTCCTGGAAAGTCCTACTTCCCCAGAATCATGCTCATTGTTGCCATGAATCTCGTGCTTGGACTATCCTGGTACGATGGACAGGAGCCGTCGTCGGTGGATATTGGCGTGGGATTCACAGCAGCCTGGCATCGATACGTGTGTGTGGTTGCTGGAATCGGCATTGGAACCATTGGATCCAACCTGCCGAAACCCAAGTCCGGCAAAAAGATGATTCGAAAGATTCTCAGCGGAGTGATTGGAGACTCGGCGTCCATTTTCTGCAAAGTGTCCGAGTTTTCTGCGGTGCGAATGAAAAACCCAGACATTGTCATTGACGCTACAAACGACCCTGTGGCGCAACAAGTGACTGGGTCCGTGCTTCAAATCATGGGAGCACGGCGTCTTTTTGCCCTGGTGAAATTCGAGCCCAACATGTCAGGTCCCTGGCCCACAAAGGCGTACAATGAGTTGTTGTGTCTGGCGTTTGAGGTGGTAGAGCTCACTCTTCACCTGTACACGTTCATCAAACGAATCAAGGACGTGCACTTGTGGCTGCCTCGCATCGTGCTGGTGGCAGGGTGGAGAAACCATCACCTTATGGCCCATTACTTTTCTGTCGTCTACATGGTCAGTGGGGCGCTTGTTCAGGGTAAAGGACTGCCTCAGATTTCCACAGCAGACTTGTTTTATGAACACGCCAAGGTGGTTTCGAGAGAGGTGCATTGTATGGCTCGCGAAACCAAGGACGAGAAGAGCAGTCAGGAAAAGCGGGCCAGTGATAGCAGCAGCAGTGCTAATCCCGATGGAGTCATTTACACGCTGTTGCCCCAGACAGAGGACGCTTCTGTGTTTCTGGCTGCTGTTAGTGTGGCCAACAAGTTGTATGACAGGATGGACCGGATGTTGGTGACCACGAAGGATGTGGTGGGGGAGCAGTATTGGGGACATGAGTATTATTTGGATGAGTTGATGAGGAGGGATGTGGTTTAACCGCGAAGAGCATGACGAGCATGCGAACCATGCCAGAACGAACATCGTCATGCGACCCATGCCAGTAAGAACATTGTCGTGCGACCCATGCCAGAACGAAGAACATTGTCATGCTCCTTACTGCGAGTACCAGATGAGGCCCTGTGATCACGATCTCGTGGAGGTGAATACTGACTATTTATTTATACTAGAGTTTAATAGAATTATTATTGACATTGATGGAGAGTACGTACGATAAAGTACGGTTTTCTTGTTGTTTTTTTTTTTTTTTTTTTTTTTTTTTTTTTTTTTTTTTTTTTTTTTTTTTTTTTTTTTTTTTTTTTTTTTTTTTTTTTTTTTTTTTTTTTTTTTTTTTTTTTTTTTTTTTTTTTTTTTTTTTTTTTTTTTTTTTTTTTTTTTTTTTTTTTTTTTTTTTTTTTTTTTTTTTTTTTTTTTTTTTTTTTTTTTTTTTTTTTTTTTTTTTTTTTTTTTTTTTTTTTTTTTTTTTTTTTTTTTTTTTTTTTTTTTTTTTTTTTTTTTTTTTTTTTTTTTTTTTTTTTTTTTTTTTTTTTTTTTTTTTTTTTTTTTTTTTTTTTTTTTTTTTTTTTTTTTTTTTTTTTTTTTTTTTTTTTTTTTTTTTTTTTTTTTTTTTTTTTTTTTTTTTTTTTTTTTTTTTTTTTTTTTTTTTTTTTTTTTTTTTTTTTTTTTTTTTTTTTTTTTTTTTTTTTTTTTTTTTTTTTTTTTTTTTTTTTTTTTTTTTTTTTTTTTTTTTTTTTTTTTTTTTTTTTTTTTTTTTTTTTTTTTTTTTTTTTTTTTTTTTTTTTTTTTTTTTTTTTTTTTTTTTTTTTTTTTTTTTTTTTTTTTTTTTTTTTTTTTTTTTTTTTTTTTTTTTTTTTTTTTTTTTTTTTTTTTTTTTTTTTTTTTTTTTGTTTTTCTCGATCTTACCATTGACACTCGGTACCGTGCTCTACAAATACCGGTAGCTACCGTAGAAATACGGCTGGTTGGCATGGTGATCAAACATTGGCCTTAGAGCATGTACACGCCAACCCACGAGCGACCCTGGAATAGCTGAAGGAGGATTAAAGACCGGAGTACTGTAACATCGCCGCCAAAGAGGGTACGTACATTCGGGACCGCGGCTCTGCTTATTCCCAGGTACCCATGCGCAACCGATGGCCAACGATTGCTCCTGCTCAGATAATGGAGATTAATGTACTTGTACTCCAAGCTACGAATGGTCAGTATTACTTCTCCATCCGTCTCATCCACTCTCAATGAACACTTCCCACCTTTGTAACGGTACCACCTGCTCTCTAACCGCCAAACCATCAACCAACATGCCACCTCAGCTCAAAAAGTTATCTTATCAAAACACACCAACCACTCACCACGGTACAACACACCTCCTCGCAAACACCTCTCCTAACACTGCAACTCCCCTCTCCCCTCTTGCGTGAATTTCTTTTTCGCGAAACTTTTCACTTTCCACACATTCTTGTTTTCCCTATACAAACACCATTTATACACCCTATCGTGTCTCCTATGCTTGAGTGTGCTTCAGGGGTCGAAGAAAAAACCGAATATCAAGTGGTTGGACGAGTTTGAGCGGTTACATTGTAATTCAAGTCACGTGACCATCCATTGTACAAGCGTGTACCTTTTTTCTTCATGTTGCGTTTTTTTTTTCTTCTCCAAATCACCAAAACCTATTGACAAACGCATTATTATCGCGTATCGTATCCATGCGTCGTCTTTTTTGCGCCCTGGTCTCGTGCTCGTTCATCAAGACAGGGTAACTCGTTAACCACATGCCATATCTTCTACCAGTGCTGTATCGGTACGAGTCCCTGTTTCAGAACGACGTTATTCGTACTGCTTCGTTTTACTCGGATATCCTTCAGCACGTCCTTCACACTCACCTGTCATATCCGATAAGTCCGGAGTTTAAAAGGTTAAACGGGGATAAGGTGTTGTTTGTATGAAAGACAATTTAGACGTTTAAGCAGTCTTCTGAGAATAGCAACAGGAGGGTTTGCCAACAGGGAAATTGAGGAGGGATTAAGGGGTGAAGTTAACCGGGTTTGAGCATTCCGTTGTTTGTGTGTGTCGTGTCGTCTGCCGCGTCGCCTGTATCGTCTGTATCGTGTGTCTGTATCGTGTGTCTGTATCGTCTGTCGTGTCTGATGCGCTGGTGTGTTGCGTTTTGTTGCAGTTTTCATCCTCCTCCGTTCAACGTCCTAACACGACAACCATGTTCAGCTCTAAACTCCTCCGCTCTTGACAACCCATCACGTGTTGGCACTAGGAACCACTCACTTGGACCCTGTTTCAGGTCGGTCGTGGTTTGGTTTTGCGTTTTTCCTCCGTTCAACGTCTGACGTGCATCCTTGCGTTCGTCACGGCACGGTCACGGTCGTGGCAGTCGGCTGACTAACTGGAACGGAACCTCGATCAACGTCCGTCGATCTCTTTTCATCTGTCCTGAAAGGGAGTAGTAAGAGATCGCCAGGTAGAGGAGACCAACAGGGAGTCACGTGACCAGGGCGGTACATGACCGGGGCGGAGGGGGCATCCATCACACGACCTCCGCTACTGCTACATCTGCTGCTCCTCCTCCATCACTGTTTGGTACAGTACAGTACCCGTACTCTAGTTACCACCATCTGGGCACAAGTACTGGTACATACCCCACAAGCTTTTAGCCGAGAAAGGCTATGTTTAGTACAGCCCACAGAGGTTAAGGTTTCAGAGAGCAGCAGTAGTGTGGTAGCTTGTGTGATAGACCCGGTTTAGACGAGGGGTAAGTAGGCGTGTGTTTTTTTAACCGAGACAAGAAGAAAGGAAAATGTGGCGGGGTCAGCACCCTTATATATTCGTCCAGCCCGTCTGTGTCACCACAGCTTTGTGTCACTCTTGTTTGGCACGGCTGATAGAAGAAACGGAAAAGTAAAAAAAAAAGATAAAAAGCTGTTTGCCTGCATAGTCCGAAATAAGGTGTTTTCCGTGCGTTTGTCATGTGAATTGGATGGTGCTGTAACTAGACGAGTAGGGGTGGTGGAGAGGAGAAGACGGCACTAATCGATAGCTGAGGCTGTGGCGAGTATTGTGGAGACTTCAAAATTCAAATTGGTCCACTCCTTCCCCAAAATACACCCGTCATCGTCTCGTTCATTAAATGGCGCAGAGTTCCATCCTCCGTCGAGTCTAACTGAATCCAGCGACGTAATAACAATTATACCCCGTGAACCAACTCTATCTGGAGCGACGGGCCCTAGCTAGCATCTTTCATCTCAGCGTCTCTTTGCCACTCTAGCTCTTGTTCATTCGACCCTCAACTTTCACAGAATCTGACAACAACGTGAGTATGCAGTGTGGGGTAGAGGCAGGAGGAGGGTAGAGAGGTGGGATGGATAATATCAGACGGGGGACGATAGACATGAGACATGGGGGGCAATCGAAGGAGACTCGAGCAGGAGGAGGGTTGGAGTGGGTGAGATCAGATCAGTGAGGTGATGCTAAGACGGTTGACTAGAGAATGAGACGGAGGGTCTGTGGGCGTCATTCAAGTGAGCCGTATTACGTGACCTGCATTACGTGACTGTCGTTCAGTGTCAGCTCGTTTTCACATCTAACCACTACATACTGATCTGAGAGGTTTAACACCAACTGTCGCCCGTTCGAGTTCCCACGGAGACATGGCAAATGGGTGCAGTCTGACATGCGAGTTGACCTGTCGAATATCCAACTGTCGTCCGTTCGAAACCGTGGAGGGGCAACAACTCTACATGGATCTACGCATTTGATCTGGATCTGGATCTAGACGCTGATTCAGACACTCACTGTAGTCTGAGGGTGACAGTTGATCTAGACATGTATCGCACAGATAGTGTACCAGAACCCACTGCTCTCATCTAGACTCGATCTAGACTCGGTCACAATGGAGATACGGCAGATCAAGATCTGGACGCTGTTTCAGCCTTGGCCTAGTCTTGAGTTAGACACATGCCTTACAACTATGGGTACGGCACCACGACTTACCAAGACTACACTAGACATTGGTCATCTTGTCTAGGGTCAAGTCAAGTCTACTGTATAGTCTAGCCAAGGGTACTGTCTAGTCTAGCCAAGGGTACTGCCTACTGTCTGCTGTCTGTATCGCCATGACCAACGGCCTTCACTACCCTGGTAACCTATGACTTATGGTCATTTAGTTGCGGCCATTCGCTATCAGGTCCACCCATGTCCCACGGCCACTCGCTATCAGGTCCGCTCATGTCCCACGGCCACTCGCTACCGTACCACTCGGTCCCTACTAACCCAGGCATGCCGTACAAACAATCGTACCGTGCGTATCCAAATCGGCCTCCGCCGCCGCCCAGTAAACCCTACTGGCACCGGTTCATCCATCCCGACTGGCTACTCAACAACCTCAACCTCAAATCGTTCAAAGTCATTCTGCGAAACTGGGCAGCCTCCTTTTCCATGCTGTTCCTCCTCACCGTCAAACCCGCCTGGGCATGGACAGGTTCGTCTGCCCATCTGGCGCTCATCATGACGGTCGTACAAACCTCGGGACAAGTTTCCGTGATTGGAGCCTTTATCGGAAACTGCGTCCTGTGCGCCTTTATCGTCTGGGGCTGGATCTGTGGATACATCATCCCCGGATATATTGCCAACCACTACTTTTACAACTCTGTAACCGAAGCAGATATCATGAGAGACGTGGTGGTTCGGGGCGTGTGTTCGGCCGACCTCCCCCAAAAGGAGCTAGTCGCATGTATGATGGACTACTGTGTCCACGGAAACTACATGAAGGCCGGTCCTGGAGTGGTCTACGCCGTGTGGGTAGCAGTAGCGTGCTCTGTCTGTTTCTGGTTCAAGTTTCATGATCCCATGACCTTTGGAGCAGGAGCTTCCACCTCGTTTATTGCTGCTGCTGTGGCGGCCGACTCGTCCATGCACCTGCCCTGGTACGCTCCCAAGACCATTGGAGCAGGAATGCTGAAACCCATGGGCATCGGACTAGCTGCCAATGTTCTGGTCGCAATTATTTTTTTCCCCTTCACTTCGGGCTATCAGTTCACCACCAAACTGCTCCGTTTCCATGGAGCTGTGATCCAGACGCTGGAATGGCAGGCTGGCTTCTTATCGAGAGCCAAACCAAGTGTTCCAGACGAATGGCTGGGGTTCTGGAAAATGGAACAATGTGTTTCTGGACTGAGAAGTCTGGGCCCTGTGCTCAAGATGTCCTCTGGAGCGATTCCTCTGGAGTTTAGTTTCACACGGTTCACTCTTAGCGGGTACCAGAGCAGCAGAATCACCGCCAGACGACTCACGTCTCAACTGACGGGAATCATCATGATTTTCGACTCCATTGAACATCTCCGACGGGTCATCATTGAGGATAAAAACGCAGACATCGAGCCCATCATTAGTGAGATTCATAAACGGTACGCTCCCGTCGGAGTCTACGAAACCCAGCATTCCGTCGCCAGTGTTCTGAGAGAATCAGAAAAACCCGTCACTCTGGCCGACCTAGATGAAACTCTCCAGGCTCTCTCCGATATCTGCGGACCCATGGTACTGGAGCAAGTAGGAATGTTGAAAATTGCCGTCAAATGGATCACAGCAGCCAACAAGTTCCGAGGCTGGTCCTGGTTGCCGTGGATCCATGAAAAGTGTGTTCTTGACCAGGAAACCATGGCTCTGGAACTGTCTTCAGCACACGAACACTACAGCAAGGCGTGTGAATCGTTCCGAGAAAAGCGGTTTGTCATCACGGAAAGCACCCAGAGTCCGTATCTCGTGCTCCAAAAGACCCTCTACTGTGGCTACGTGGACGAAATCAACCGAACCATCATGTTCATGGTGGAAAAACTCATGTCCTACGACCGAGACCATCCTACTCCTCATTGGATCACCGGTATTTTCAAGATTGCCTCTTTGAAGTTCGCCTCCTTGTCCGTCTTCACCTCCTCAGCTGACGCTCTAGTTGGCAACGATGCTGAGGCCGAAAAAATCACCCCTCTGAAGGCCGAACGAGACCCAGATGCTCTTCCTGCTCGTCATTGGGGACACAAGATTGGCAAAAAAGTGCGTCTATTCTACGCCCGGTCTCGAGCTTCGTCCTGGCTAGTGCCCATCAAAGGAGCACTGTTCTGCGTGGCTGCGCTGTCGCCTGCTCTGTTCACAAACACGCACTATTGGTACTACAAGAACCGATGCTACTGGGCCGTGGTCATGACAGGAATGTCCGTAGCCGAGTACGCCGCCGATAACCTGTTTTCCGCCGTCAACCGAATCTACCATACTTTCTACGCCGTGGTTATCGGAATGGTCACGTGGTACATTTCCACAGGTAACGGCCATGGAAACGCCTATGGATTCATGGTGGCTTTTGGAATCGTCCTTCTGCTCATGCACTTTTACCGAGAATTCTGGCCTCCGGGAGTCTCTCCTGTCCCCAGACTCATGCTGTGTATTGCCATGTGTCTGGTAGTGTCCATCTCCTGGCTCGATGCACAGAACCCTGGAGCTGTCTATGTCGGTTACGGATTCACCGCCGCCTGGCATCGATACGTCACTGTCTGTGTCGGTATCGTCATCGGAATGATCTGCTGCAACTTTCCGCATCCCAAGTCCGGCAAAAAGGCCGTCAGACTCATCGTTGCTTCGGTCGTGGGTAACACAGGCACTCTGTTTTGCCAGGTCATGACCTTTGCCGCGGAAAAGCTGCATCATCCCGAACTGGTGGTGGACGCTACCAACGACCCATTCTCCGACAATATCGAGATGTGCGTGTTGAAACTCATGGGCGCCAAACGTCTGTCTGGAGTCATCAAATACGAGCCCGACCTGTCTGGTCCCTGGCCCCGAAAGAGCTACATGGAGCTCCTGGCCTTGACTTCCGAACTCGTCGAGCTCTACGCCCACTTGTACTTTGTCATCAAACGCCTGGAGGATGTGGAAAAGTGGCTGCCGGAGGTGATTCGGTGCGTGGGATGGGACAACCCCGTGCTCATGTCCAACTTCTTCTCCGTCGTCTTCATGGCAAGTACAGGACTTAGAGAAGGTATCGGTCTCCCCCAAATGACCCCCGGACACCTGTACCACGAACACGCCGCCGTGGCTCGGCAACGACTGGTGGACGCGAAATTACAGACCCCAGTCAACACCCCCGACTCGGCAACGTTCCTCAGCGCCGTGTCCATCGCTAACAAGATCTACGACCGAATGGACCGCATCCTGGTGCTAATCAAGGCCATTGTCGGAGAACAGTACTCGCACCATGACTACTACATGCAAAAGATGCTGGAGAACATGGCTTGAGCAGCCGTTATGAAAAAGACAGTAATATATAGACTAACGCGGTTGGTGCGATCCAGCCGATTGATTAACTAATAATAGATGTAATGAATAGACTTAGATTATGTGACAGTGCCAATGCTGGACTACTGCCAAGGTTGAGTGCTAAACCGAGCGTATCTTTTGAAGTAGAGGTCGAGGGGGGAAACTGAACAGTGAGTTTTGTTAAGAATGGTTCATTTGATGGGAATTCCAACTACTATACCGCAAGTCGTTCCACGGGGCTGTTTTGGATTGCGAAGTCGGTAACAAGACAACAGAGTCCAGCTTACATTGCACACAAATTTTGAACCAAGTGTTATGGGGGAAATCTGAAGAGTGAGTGTTGTACAAAAAGTTTTGATTATCCTGAAAAACCAGTGTATGTTCTTGAATCTCTCCACGTGACCGTTTTGGGCTTTTTCTTTGACAGTAGCCAGACAGAACGGATCATACTACAACTATCGAACCAGACGACTTTTGTAGTATCTGAAAAGTGCATCCTTCTAAGCGGGCTCAATTTATACAAGAACTTAAGTTCAGATTTCTATGATATTTCAGTGAGATAAGTTGCAGTTCATCACCCAAGTCTCTAGCAAGACACCAGACATGCTCTCTACAACAGGACAGCCCCTAATAACGTAATAACGACCAAGAAAAACACATGAGTGACACAAACAGACAAATGACAAACGTCTACTATACTGTATTCGTACTGTACGACTGCTTCCATCGCAGTCTCCACAGTTCCTCTAGGTTGGCATGAGAATACGCCAAAACAACACGCGTATGAGAGTCCCTCAACACACCAGTCGGCTCCAAAAAGAATTAACATGGGTTCCCTGAAAAACTGATCATCTTGATTACCAAAAAATACCTCTGCTGGGGCAAAAAGAAGCACACCCGGGGTGGGACTCGAACCCACAATCTTTGGATTAGAAGTCCAACGCGTTAACCATTGCGCTACTCGGGCCTGATTGGTGTCTTTGGATTAGAAGTCCAACGCGTTAACCATTGCGCTACTCGGGCCTGATTGGTGCGTCGGGAGGGTGTTGGGAGGATTTGTGGTCACGTGGTGCAGGGTTAGGGTTCGACGAATAAGGGTGTTAGGAGGAAGGGAGAAAAACGGGGGGTATTTGTGGAGGAGGAGGAACCGGCTTATGGTGTTTAATCTGTGGAACTATGGCTTTTAATACGTGTTTGAGATGATTAAATATAGGAAATCCGGTCACATGATTCGAAAACAAGGTTTAACCTTATATAAGGTTTCTCATTTTGATAACTATAGAAGGGCGTGTTGGGGTTTTTTTGTCTGATGGAAGAATGAGAGAAGCGGGAAGAGAGAGAGAGAGAGAGAGAGAGAGAGAGAGAGAGAGAGAGGAAGAATGGCGTTTAATTATGGCCCCTGCGGAGATAATATTTGGGCTGGAGAAAAGGAGCCCCTGAGGCGGTTCACGAGGAGGGAGGGTGTGGTGATTCATAACAAGACGTTTATTTATTGATTAGTGAGTGTATTTTGTGATTAGTTGAAGGAGGTTGAAAGTAGTTGGGTTGTAGTTGAGACAAGAGAGAGTTTCTTAAGTAAAAAACTAGTACAAGATACGTATGCCGTGGTTGTCAAATTATGTCATGAATCGTACAGGACGGGTACGGAGTTCCGTCCATCAACTCAACAGAATCATCGGAGCACAGAAGCTCGTTTGACCGATTGGGCCCCAAGTACGTACCACCAGTTGTATATTAGCTGCCGTTAGTGTCAATCTAAGACAACTCTAACGGGGCTGTTGGGTGGTCAATAAAGGGGTCATTATTTTGCGCCACAGAGGAGCAGTGGGGGTTTCGAGGGTACCAGTGCAATTGTCACATTCACGCGATCTCAACTGTGGGTTCATCCACCCCCCTGGCCCACCCCATCAAAAAATACCCTCCGCCCATAATTTTGCTACTTTTTAAAACGCTTCTTGGTTTCATCTGCACAACGGGTTATTAAAATATCGTCGTACCCAATCTGCACCAAGCCAGTACGCCGTATAGACAGTCGATTTTTGTGCAAAGCGCGTCTGCTGAAAGCGCCAACGTTTGTGCAACTTTGGCACTCGCGGGTTTGGTCCCTTTGTGCCCGGGTCGTTTTCTACAGCCCGTTGCCTCTTTTGTTGCGCACGCGTTTCTGCAGTTTGTCTCGTCCGTCTCTTTTAGGTGCTAAAAATAGCTCTGGGTAATATTCGAGGTGGTCGGGCAAAACGCAGACGACACTCGACTAAGAGGCCACGTGGCCGCAAAATGCGCACGTAAACGGGGTCCAACGACCTGTCTTGTTTTCCGAGTTTTGGGCCCGTATCTTTCAAGGTTATCGACAAGTGAATAGTCCCAGGTATCTCGACATGGAGCGGGGGTGGGGGGACATGGAGGACATGGGGAGAATCCTTGGGATGACGGCTTTCGAATGCATGTATTTTTGAGTCTATACGACAAGAACTGGGCGAGTTGGTGGACGAACAACAGAGAACGGAGATATACTACGAGTGTAGTACGAGTTATTCGTGCTCGTACCGTAGCTACCACGCGATATAGCCGACTTCGTTCTGCATCACGTGACCCGCTCCCCCCCTGAATAACGTTCAACGCTGTCAAAGATCCAGGGGCTGTTGCACTTGGCTTTTCCATTTTCCATTTGCCATTTTCTATTTTCCATTTTCCATTTCTCATTTTCCATTTTCAAATTCAATTTTCAAATTTCAATTTTCCATTTTCCATTTTCCATTTTCCATTTTCTATTTCTATTTTCCTTTTCCATTTCCATTTTGTTTGATTGATTCGTAATTTTTTAGCTTGCATTTTCCAAATTCACTTTTTTTTTTTGGCTTCGTTTCTCCCAACTAAAAAAAGGAGTAATAGACTCTGGCTCTGGCAGTCTCGTACAGTTGGCTAATTACTGTCGGACGGAGTTTGAGAGAGTGTATATATCTGGGCGGGTTTAGCCGGAATTTGCGCGGAGAAAGCGCCACCGTGACAAGCAGCAAATTTCCAACACTTGTGTCGCTTCACTTTTCCCACAGCTGCTCTCAAACCCTCGATATTCGCCACCCCCCTAACTCTCCCCAACCTACCCGACCTACCTTACCCCCTCACTCTTGACCCACTCATAAGGTTTGGCGTCTTGCTACTGTAAAGCACACCACTCTCTTGTTGACGCCTACCCATAGAGACGTGACGACGTGACACCCGTTTTTAAGCCCCGCCACCACGACTGAAGAGCCCCCCCGAAAAATAAAAAAACCCGCGTGTGAACAACAGATACAACACGTGACGCCACCGACACACACACAAACACACCCCGCCACGCAAGCAAGCGACTCAAACACTTCCTCCCTGCTCCTTCTCCCTTGAAGAAGCACCCCCCTC
The DNA here is from genome assembly GCA_900519065.1 of Yarrowia hollandica. Classification (NCBI taxonomy): domain Eukaryota; kingdom Fungi; phylum Ascomycota; class Dipodascomycetes; order Dipodascales; genus Yarrowia; species Yarrowia hollandica. The sequence goes on along the minus strand of ULGV01000002.1, from coordinate 2,010,724 downwards.
GCCACGTGTCTTCGCCTTCGTCTGCCTCCTTATTATCCACCATGAACGGATCCTCTCGAATCCTGTCGCCGCCAGAAGACAACCTGGCGCAGCAGCAGGCGCTCCACCAGCAGATCCACAACCTGCTGCCGTCGTCGCCGTATCCCAAGCCTCCATCACATCAAAACAGCCTGCACAACAACCCACACAAAAGCCCCTCACAAACAATCTCGTCGCAGTCCACGCTGTCGCCATCCACAAACAACTCCTCCGCATACCCGTCCACGCCACGGCTGCGGTCCATGACGCCGACCGTATCCATGACGTCGGTGCCGTCGACAGCCAAGAGCGTGGCACCCATGCCGGTGGCCAACCTGGTGATGAACCGCCAGGCAGACTCGGACAAGTCGCTCTACAACATGTGCAAAACCATGCGCGACCGGTTCCGCGACATAGAACAGGTCAGGCCGTTTCTGGAAGACTCGGAAACGTCCACCATCGTGCCCATCACCCACCTGCCGCCCTCCATCCCGCTGGACCCCGTCACACAGCTGTGGTCGCTTTTTCGCCTGGGAGCGCCGCTGTGCATTCTGTTCAACATGCTCCAGCCACACACCCCCCTCACAGTGGACCCGCACGCCGCCGCCAACCGCATGTCCGTGGACGTGCGCACGTGCAAGCGCTCCGTCTACGACTTTGTCCAGGGCTGCAAGGCCGAGCTGGGCTACTCGGATGACGAGCTCTTCACCATCTCCAATCTCTTTTCGGAAAACACGGGCGATCTCATCAAGGTGATGCGCACCGTCAGCATGGTGGTGGAGACGCTGGAGGCACGCCACCTGCTGCCCCCCAAGGCCGCCCCACAAACACCTCCCGCCACCCGCGACGCCAGATACAACGTGGTGCAGGAGTTGTTGCAGACGGAACGCAAGTACGTCCAGGACCTCGAGGTGCTGCACGACTACCAGAACCGGCTTCTGGAGGCGGAGATCCTCAACCCGGACACAATCCACCTCATGTTTCTCAACGTGTCGGCGCTGGTGGACTTCCAGCGTAGGGTGCTGGTGGGTATTGAGCACGTGTGCTCGTTACCCGTGGACGAGCAGCGGTTCGGTGCGCTGTTCCTCAACATGGAGGCCGGCTTCCACATCTACGAGCCCTACGCTCTTAACCAAAAGGCGTCGTCGGACCTGGCGGTGCAGGAAGCCCCAAATCTTACGCCGCTCTCCCACATTATCGAGCCGACGTACGAGCTACAGGCATTTCTCATCAAGCCCATCCAGCGGATCTGCAAGTACCCCCTCTTGCTGCGAGAGCTGATCAAGGTGTCCAGCAACGAACACCCCTACGCCGCGGAGCTGCTGGACGGCCTGGAGGCCATCAAGCGGGTAACCACCTCGGTCAACGAGACGCAGCGAAGGGTGGAAAACCTGGCCATCATCCGCGACCTGAAGGAGCGGGTTACTGACTGGAAGCAACACAGGCTGGAACACTTTGGCAACCTGCTGTACATGGGCGTGTTCTGGGTCGCCAAGGGCGACCATAATAACGAGTTCCAGGTCTACTTGTTTGAGAACATCATCCTGTGCTGCAAGGAAAAAACAAGCAAAAGCATATCGCTCAAGCCACAATCCCAAAAGCCGCAGCCCCAAAAGTCGGTGCTGGATCTCAGAGGCCGCATCTACATGGCCAACGTGACCAACGTGGCGTCAAGCACGGAAAACGGCTACTTTCTGTCCATTTGGTGGAACGGTGAAGGCGATGTTGGCTCGTTTACAATGCGCTTCCGCCAGGAGGAGCAGCTGCGCCGATGGGAGTCCACCATCAAGCAGCTGCGCAACTCGTACCAGGAGGAGGAGACGAACGAGTCACAATTCTCGCCGAATGTGGAGTCGCCCATCAGCTCGCGCAACTCGCAGCAGAGCTCGCATCTGTCGGAGGACCTGGACCGTATGACGCTAGGAAACAGATCGCTGTCTGGACCTGTGCCAAAACTGGGCTCTCGCCAGCCATCCACCACGTCCATCAACGGCATGCCGGGCGCCAACAGCATGATGAATCACAGCTCAGTGTCCATTGCCAGCAGTAACGGGGGAGGACCAGGAGGCATGAGCCGGGCTCGATCTGCATCCACACCCGGGTTCGATGATGGATCCATGAGACCATCCAACATCAAGGTGCGGGTGCAGTACTTCCAGGACGCGTTCACACTCATTGTGCCCGCCAAGGTGAGCTACGACCAGCTGATTGAGCGGGTGGAACGCAAGGTGCGGCTGTGCGGCAAGGTGGTGCCTGCGCCGCTGCGAATCAAGTACCAGGACGAAGATGGCGATATGGTGACTATCCACTCGGACGAAGATATCGCCATGGCCCTGGAACAGAAGGATATGGAGCAGTTGAATATTTGGGTAGCGTAGACCGACCATCTTCGACTGACACTTACTTAACGGCAGTGACTTCTCACTACTGCCATGAATGAACGACCGCATGTCTGCAATGTAATCAAGTTATTTATGAGTGTACCACAAGAGTAGACTGAGTGAATGAGTGGTGAGCCACGACATTGCCCTTGAGGTGATCAACGCAGCCGGAAATCACGTGACGTGATTACAACTGTAGTAGTAATAGTTATAACAGGATTATATGAGATTTTTGGTACGCCTTCTTAGGGTGATATGTGACACTGTTTGTGGTGTTGCATCGGAACCAAATGTACCCGCTTATTGTTAAAATGAGTAAATGTCATACTGCGCTGATATTCCTCGAATTTCGTCAGTTTTGGAGTTTTTGAAAAATGAGCACCACAGGGGTGATTTTCTGTAGACTTTACACCGTCCCATATGTCTATATTTGTTGTACTGTATCATTTCGTGATTTGGACCAACTGACGGTGTTTAGTTGATTAGTTGTCAATATTAGTTGAGTTAGTCTAAGTAAGTTCAATGGACCCATAAATACATGCAAAACCACCTATCATGCGTAAATCTCATACTGCGCTGCCTCGTCTCAAACTTGCTCAGTTTAGGAGATATGAAGATTCTGAGACTTGTAGGAGAATAAGCGGAGAAATTGGTGCTTGTACGGACTACTCTCTTGGTTTCACCTCATCTATGTCATGTTTTGGGTACGATACTCCAGTCACCACACGAGTCAAACTTATTTCAAAACAGCTAATCAAACGAGCAATTTTGAGGCCAACACATGGTTAGATGGGGCTTGTTAACCCTGCTTAACCCTGGATTTCTTGATGCTTAACCCTGCTTAACCCTGGCAAAGAACAACCACTATACTCCACACTAATGAGCAGCTCGGGAGAGAAACAACTCATCCTCTACTATTACACGGGTTTACTTGTCTTACGATAATGTTCTTACGTATCGTACGATACCAGTACTGGTAATATTGTGTGCCTCATGATATGCCTCGTTCTAAACGGTATTGACGTATAGTGGAACGCCGCCCCATGGCGCCACAATGAACATCACATGTTCACTTTTGAGGCTAGCATCTCTGACAATGAAATCATGTGCCACACTATTGTCACAAAACTGCAGAGTGTGTTCTTGGAGCCTTCATTCTTGGTATGAGGATGCCAGCCTCATCTTACCTGATCCAACCTCGACTTCTTACCAGCTCCACCACAATTCCACAACCAGACATTGTATGGAAATTCTGAAAAGTGCATTTTATTCAGGCTATCGAATTATGCTATACCAGAGCCTTTTATTCTTTGAAACTGTAGGGTGGTGTGTTTTGGTGCATACTTGTACAAGTATTTTTCGTAGTCTTTTGAACCCGGGCATGCCCCTCTTGTAACAGACACTCAACAGAACAAGGAGAAGAGACTTGAGAAATCCAAAGGGTGCGTTCCGTCAGTGTCGTCAGACTGTGCCCGTTAACATCTTTTTAGTCCTACAATTGAACAACCCGTTATTTGAAGGGTTCTCCATCACTCAACCAATCGATCATCTCGACGTATCAGTTGGTATACACATCAACTAGACAAGTAAAAGTCGCAGAGAAAAACTGAAGGGAGTGTTTTTCTCGTCGGTTTCAGTTTTGCCCAATTCAGCTGCAAATACGGCGATTAATCCGGAGGAGAGAACGGCACCCAGATTCCGACACTCACTAACGCAGCCCCAGACCCTTCCTTTCGTATCTTGCTGGTGTACCTTGGTTGCAATGCCCTCAGTTCAATTCTCGCCTCCGTCGTAGTGGATCCACAAAAAATTACCAGCAAAATCAATATACCGGTACGAGTACGAGTACTACAATCAATACCGGCTAGTACTGGCTACTTCTGGTCGGTGACAGATCTCGCAAGCTCGACCAATCGCCTCCTGTTTCAAACATCTAATATATTAAGACTCTCGTCTCTATGTGCAATTGTTGGTATGTAGTGAATGGCCTGTGTCATTCGTGCAAGCACTCGATGGCGTGTAAAGATGGCAGCGTGTGAAGATAGGATGGCCACCCTCGCGTGTAGAGCACTCGATGTCGGCAGCTGATGTCGGCAGCTGATGTCGGCAACTGAACCGCTTAGGTCATTGAGTACTTGGGACCATCGCCTCCCTGAGGAACAGTCCAGTTAATACCCTGTCCGGGAACCTTGATATCACAGGTCTTGCAATGGATACAATTCTGCGAGTTGATCTGGAACCGAACGCCATCTCCAGCCTCATCTTCAATGTACTCGTAGACTCCAGCGGGGCAGAATCGAGCCTCAACACCCTTGTACTTTTCCCAGTTGGCAGCAGTGTGCTTGGCGAGATCGGCTTCAGTGTTGATCTTGAAGGCAGCATCGGCAGGGTCCGAGGTCAGCTTCAGGTGAACAGGCTCGTCTTCATCGTGGTTAGTTCCGGTTCGAGACACAGAAGTGAGCAGATCGAACGACAGCTTGCCGTCGGGCTTGGGGTACTCGATTTCCTTGTGCTTGGAGGCGGGCTCAGTGGCAGCAGCGTCAGTGGTGGCATGCTTGAAAGTCCAGGGGACCCGTCCTCGAAGAAGGAAGGTGTCGATTCCAGACCAGAGAAGACCTCCCCAGTTCTTGAGAGGGTTGTGGAACGATGGTCGCACGTTTCGCACCTCGTGCAGCTCCTTGTGGATCCACGAGTCCTTGAATTTCTGCTCGTAGTTTTGCAGATCAATGGTCTTGAACAGCTCAGGCTCGAGATCTTCGGCCTCAGCAACCACCAGAGGATTTCCAGCCTCGTTCTCGGCCTGGAACTGCTCCCAGATGGTCTCGGCAGCCAGCATACCGGACTTCATGGCAGTATGGGTTCCCTTGATCTTGGGAACGTTGAGGAAACCGGCAGAACAGCCAATCAGAGCTCCTCCAGGGAAAGAGAGCTTGGGAATGGACTGAAGACCTCCCTCGTTGAGAGCTCGAGCGCCGTACTGGATACAGGTTCCCTCGGAAAGCACCTTGGCGAAAAAGGGATGGTGCTTCATTCGCTGGAACTCCTTGAATGGCGAAAGGTAAGGGTTCTTGTAATCCAGACCGGTCACCAGACCCACCGTCACCAGGTTGTCGCCAAAATGGTACATGAAGGCTCCTCCGTAGGTTTCCGAGTCCAGAGGCCAGCCCATTCCGTGAGAAACGTAACCAGGCTTGAACACCTCATCGGGCACCTCCCACACCTCCTTGATACCGATTCCGTACGTCTGGGGCTCCGAGTCCTTTCGCAGATCGTACTTTGCAATGGCCTGCTTGGACAGAGATCCATGACATCCTTCGGCCAACAGGGTGGTTCGGGCGTAAAACTCCATACCTCGCTCAAAACTGTCGAGAGGCTTACCGTCCTTGGCTCGTCCCATGTCGTTAGTGGCAACACCCACCACGTTGCCGTCTCTGTACACAAGCTCAGAAACGGAAAAGCCAGGGTACACCTCGACTCCAACCTCTTCGGCCTTCTCAGCAAGCCACTTGGTCACCTGGTTGAGCGAAACAATGTAGTTTTTGCCCTTGTTGTGCATCTGAGGGGGCTCAGGGATGGGAATGGCCAGCTTCTTGGTGAAGAACCGCATGGTCTCTTCCGTCACGGGGGTCAGAGGCTCGGGAGGATCGTCTCTCCACTCGGGGATCAACTCATCCAGAGCTCGGGGCTCCAGCACGGCTCCAGACACAATATGAGAGCCCATGTCGGGGGCCTTTTCCAGCACAATGACACGCAGATCGCCGTTACCATGTTCGTTGTCCAGCTGCTTGATCTTGATGGCAGCAGAAAGACCAGAGGGGCCTCCTCCCACAATTGCCACGTCGACGAAATCCTTCTCTCGCTCGGCATTCAGCACCTCCAGCTCCTCCTCGGAGTACTGCTGCTGCTGTCGTAGAACACGGAAAGTGGAAAAGCACGACACTTGGGAAGCGGTGGGCACGGAAGTAGCAGTCTGCGAAAGACGCTGGAGAGAAGCTGAGGAAACACAAACAGCTCGAAGGGACGCAGCTCGACGAGGAGCCGCCCGCAAAAGTCGCCCGGTTCGAATCATCGCTATACTCGTCGTGTTGGCGTGTGTTTTGGAGGAAAGCAAATGTAGGCAGATGACCCTTCTTATTACACGCCAGTCTATATATTCAAACTAAGAGAGACAGGCGAGGGAAAATAGAGTTATGTTTTCGGTTGTTGGTCGGCAAAACTAGAGTGACCGTTTGTACACGATACAGACGAGATGTAGATAAACCGAAAACACAGCTGTATTCACGTCGCTCACATGATCATTTAGATACCCCTTTCCCCCCCAAAATCCGCCCCGTTCATCGTCTACCGCCCCGCCCCACAAATAAAAACAACCAATCAAATGCAAGATGATTCACTCCCAATCAGCAAACCTTATTTCTCTCCACACGACAATCCACAGAAACGAAAAACCCACTGCAAAGGTGCAAAAGTGCAAAAAACAGACAATCTACAAAAACCACGAAAAGAACCACAGATCCATATCCATGCCCCTCCTCCCGTAATCCATACATACGATACTCATCATATCTTTGGCATTATATAAATAAACTCTACTTGACGTGTCGGTGGTGGTGCCGTCACGGTTTGGTTTCCGTCACGGTGATGTGTCAGTTGTGTGGGTTGGCTTAGTCTGGTTGCTCTACCGTCTTGTTCTCCATCATGGCGGCTTTCTTCCATTCTAGCCCAAATTGAGTTCGTCAAGCACAGAAATTTTACCCGTTGCTTGTGGGGTAGCGCCGCCGCCGGAACTCTTCGGAGCAACAAGGGAAAGCAAAGGGGGGGAAAGGGGGGGTGAGACGGACACGACTCGGGCCCACGTCGGAGGCGCACGGTCATGTGACCTCGAGTGGCAGAGAAGGTAAGGAGGAAACAACACCCGCAGACCGTGCAAGTCGACAGCGTTCATCGCCTCCCTTCACCTCCACCTCGTTCACCTCCCACCACCTCCTCCCACTCTCCTCATAAGCTCAAACCTCCCAACGTCCAACGTTGTATCGTACCGTCGCATCCTCTTAACTCAACTCCCAACTGTGGAAACCTTGACTGTGTGACAAGACATCCGAGGACCGGAAGCCAGTAGCCGAGGCCGAAAAAATGCCGAGAAGAGGACCAGGGTAAAATGGCCGAACCAAACCAAACCAAACCAACCAAATAAATCACCACGAACCAAAAATCCATGAAAATCCACCAGATGGTAAACCCGGGGGGGAAAATAAAACCGTCAAAACCGATTCATCCCTCCCTGGGTATCCATCCCCACCAACATGCGCCTAGAGAGTAGTGTGTAATGTGCGTATGTGCAGAATGTGTGTAATGTAAGTAAAATGTGCATAACTGTGCCTGCCTGGGCGGTGCCTTGTGCCTAGTCTGTGCCTTGCCTAGACTGTGTGCCTAGTGCCTAGACTGTGCCTGTGTTGTGTATGTTGTAAATGTGCCGAATGTGTAAATGCTGAAATCCATATCCACCTTCCATGCTGTGTGTATCGTATCCATCTCATGCAGAATGCAGCCTAAGCATCACCCATTTCCACGTCCTGGTCGGGCGAGGTGGCGCCAGCGGCGGTGGTAGAGGTGGAGGCAGAAGACGTGAAGGCAGAAGCATCGGCTCGTGCAGCAGCCTCAGCCTCAGCCTCAGCGCCAGAAACACCTGCCGCGACATCTCCTGGAGCCTCTCCTCCTCCCCATCGCTGCTTGACCCGGTTAATGCCCTCGCACCAACCCTCAGCTCGCTCCAACGTACCGTCGACAATGTTGACAATGTTGCCGAGCATGTCGAGCGCCTCGTTGGCGAGAATGAGCACCTTACCGCCGGCCTCGACCTCGATACGGTGGCGCGACAGCTGCTCGTCCGAGGGGCCCTCGGGCACGGGCGACGACACTGTGTTTGTAGGCAGCGGTGGGCCTTGGTGGTCCGGTGTCACGCACTCCTTGGGCGAGCCCACGGGCGACTGCGACGCTGCCGGCGACCGGGTCGGCGTGATGTTTGTGGACGCTGTAGTAGAGGCCCACCGGGAGGGCAGGCCCAGAATGTAGGTCCGGATGTGGGATCGTGCGGGCTCGGGCAGCGAGTTGCCCGCGTACTGGCTCACCACCTTGATGATTTTTCGGATGGTGGAAACCACGTCCGCCTTGAGAGCGGTGATGGACAGTGCGGGCTCGACGTTGGGCTGATGCAAGTACGCCTGACGCTCATTGTGTGGCACGTGGTTGGCAGCGATGGACTGCGCCAAGCTGTATGCGGTTTCCTCGGCAATGGCGCCCTGCAGTTTCGTCACGGTGGACGCCAGATGGGCGTTGGCCAGCTTGAGCAGGTGCAGGCAGTACCGGAGCCGTTTGCGCGAGTCCTGCGACAGCGATGCTAGCGACGTGGCGCTGATGAGCACCTCCTGCCATGCGGACCGAGGCTGGCCGGGACGAGGGCCTGCCACTGATGCTGCCGCCGAAGATGATGCTACATCTTGAGCCTGCTGCGGTACGGGGGACGAGGTGGCTCTGGAGGCGGCCACAGATGTGGACCCCGAGGAGTTCGAGGTGGTCAGTGCCGGCGAGGGAGGCACGGGGCTGCCTCTATTGCTGCCGCTGGGGGCATAGCCTTGGGTCTGGATACGCATGCGCAGGCCCTGGGAGCCCACATCGACGCTGTAGTGGGTGCCGTTTGTGTCCGAGTTTTGGATATCGTCAATGCCCGATTTGAGGCGCTCAAAGTCGTGGAGCGACGACTTTTGTATCAGCGGCGGCGCTCCGTTGGAGGCCATGTGGATGCTTGCTGCGTCCAGCGATTTGGAAGACATAGCCTTGGGCATCTTGTTTGTGTGTAAGTCGGTGGCGTTGGTGGTTGTGTTTGTGTTGGTTGCGGTAGTGTCACTGGTGTTTGTGTCACTGGCGTTTATATTGGCGCGATCTTCGCTAGAAGCCCACCGTTCAACAATCTCTGCTCCGTAGCGGAACCTGGGGCTGTAGGACTTGGAGGACTGGTAGACTCGGTTGAGAAACGACGTTTGTCTTATGCCGTCGTCATCCACCGAAGGGGTTCGAGAGTGGTAGGGGGAGTCGCGGGCAAAGGGTTTCGAGGAGGCCAGCCGGTGGTGGGGCGTGTATGGGGTGGCAGAGGTACAAGTAGATGTCGAGTTGAGAGCTGCGATGGAAGCGCCTTTATCAGAGGGGAAGTTTGCAGTATCACGTTCATGTGTTTTGTGCATTTTAGCGTTTAGGTTTGGGTTGGGTGCGTTGGGAGGAAAGGTCTGTGTTAGTGAGGGTGAGGAGGTACTGTAACCAGAGAGGGTACGAAGGGGAGGTAGGTGACGGTGGGGGGTCGAAGAAGATGGACACGTCAAGTGTATCGAGCCACGTTGATCGAGTCACGCCCAGTCGGTCAGGTCAACCACTCGCATGACAACCTGTGCTGCGTGTCTTCCACTGTACCACTTTTTCTTTTTGCTTCAACGGAAACCACCTTGCTGCTATCCTTGCAGATGTCAAACTCAAAATGTGCAAAATCAGACGTCATTCTCATGTGATAGTTGAGGTGGAGAGGCGCTACTCGTGAGACACGAAGCAAGAGAGAGATGAGATGGGCTCAAAAGAAGGGTGTTGAGAGGAAAGCAAAAGTGGAGGGGCAAACCGGGAAATAAAAGACTGGGAAAATAAAGACGGAAATCCACCACTCCATATTGGCACTAGAGATGGAAAAAGCACATTTGGCACGGGCACAAATCGCGTGCGCGTAATATGATAATGGTGTGAATATTCATACAAAGATCATAAATCAACACACACAACTGCACCTCGTATTTTTTGCTTCTCCTTCAAGCTGGAAATGCACCCTTGTGGCATGGACAAGCATGTGGCATGTGCGGGCATTGTGTCTTTCTTTTCCGTTGGTTGGGTTTCTTGTGGCCCTTTTTTTTTCTTTTTTTTTTTCCGGTGCTCCGCACTCGCAACGCAACATACCCTTGCTTGTCTCTCTTCTCCTCAACATGCTCAACCGTGCGGCATGTTGGGAGTTTGGCTCACGTGCAAAAGAAACAAGGCGTGGAAAAGGCGGCGTGGAAAAATAAAAGCTGACGGGAGGAGGATTTTCACGCTGGCAGACAAGTAAAGTCAAAAAGCCAAAGTGGCGTGCCAAAGACCCTGATCGTCAATCGCGCCGCAGAATGGTTATCGTTTGCACAATCACGGGCCCAACCAGGTTATCACATGCACCTCAACGTGGTATATCTGTAGTCGCTGGGCCCTGGCGTAGATAATCGATAATCAGCACGCATTGAACGACGCGTCACATGACCAAACCCTGAGAACCACGGCACCAAAGCCACGAGGTCACATGGCCAATGACAATGGCGACATTGCTACGTTCAAGTGGTCACATGACCGTGGACGAGTCACATGACGCTAACCAGCCACCGTCACTGGTCATGGCGTTTGAGCACAGTCACCAAGTCTTGAAAGCCCCAGGTGCTGTCATTCACGTCGCAACGCGTCCGTCACCGTCACCACTCACGAAATCCACATCAGCCAAACATCTCGCACATCTTCTCACGCTTTCCTGCGACATTGCCTCTGTCATCACGTTTTCACCTCACGACATGTCTGTCGTCACGTTTCACCTCACATTACCTCTGTCGTCACATTCACTCTGACATCACTATCTGTCATACTCACGTCACTATAAAGACCCTTCAAAGGCTGAAACCCCGGCTGGATCTGGATGGGCACCTCGAACGGATTGTGTGCTCTCGGGGGCGGCGAGGTCAGGCCTGGGGTGGACTTCAGGTTGCCCAGCGCCTCGGCCGCATAGTAGTCGTTCTGGTTGTATCTGGCGGCATTGGCAGGGTTGGTGGCATTTGCGCCATGGCTTGGGCCATTTGCACCATGGCTTGGGCCATTTGCACCGTGGTTTGGGGCACTTGCGGCAACAGCTCCAGGCTCATCGTTCAAAATGTCCTGGATAGAACCTCGTCTGTTGCTGTTGCCGCTGATGCTGCCGCTACCACCACTACCGCCACTACTCACACTGTTGATGCTGGCGCCGTCGTTGCACAGACTCTGGATGCTCACCCGATTCATGCTCGTGTTCATGTTCATGTTCATGTTCATGTTCATGGTGGCAAGAGAGGCGTTCGAAGAGTCGCCTGAGCTGGAGGAAAGCAAAGGGGGAGGCGACGGGGTCTTGTTCATCTTGTTGAAAAGTCGGCTTTGCGAAAAACCAGGGCGCGGAAAATGGATCTGGGCGTTGTTGCTGTTGCTGTTGTTGCTTGTGCGGCACGTTGCTTCTGTGTCGCTTGATGAGTCTCTCCAAAAACCGTGAATCTCAATGGTCAAGTGGTTTACCCCAGATAGTAATCTTCCGTTGTATTTTTCCGTGGGGGCAACCCAAATGAACTTTGGTCCACTTGTCCACTTTGGGCCCAAACCTTATTGCGAATATGGTCCCGAACGTTAAAATAAACTTTGAAGACACTCACTCTCCTGCACACACTGTACATGGCACATTGCGGACAGGTCGACATTTGGCACAGCGTGCGTTTGATTGGCCATACGCACACAAAACCCACAGCCGCTTTGGGACACCCACTCTCCACTGCACCGCTGCGTATCTCCTGCGCCATCCATAAATCTCTTCTGCACCCTGTACCCCACACTGCTGATCATTCCATGCGGGGTAATTAAGTGAGACTGTTATTTCTCTGTTAAAATCCAAAATAAACTGGCGATTAAAAATCCGGAAAAAGTCTCTGTCTACCAACCGGTCTGACGTGTGTCAGATGCGCACTTAAATTTTTTACCCGCGTTGAGTAATGACAGGTTGTGTTTTTTTAAAACGAAAATATTTTTACGGAAAACAAAAAAATCAAAACTAAACCGGATAAATTCAAAAAAACACGAAAACAATTACAAAAAAATACAAAAAAATACAACTGCCTCAGTATGAGTCCAAATAACACCACCTGGTCGTCCTCCCACACTCCCTACAATGCTCTCAATGCCCCCCACAGATTTCTCAAATGTCGATTATTATGTGGGGAAAGTGCATAAAGTCTATTTCCCCATTTCATTCAAACGTTAAAAAAATGCAACCAAAAAAAAAAGTGAAAGAAAGAGGCACCACAAGACTCGTGTTGTGACTGCGGAAAATGGCCGTATTATGCTCCATTGCACCGCAAAAGTCGTGAAATACGTGGGGGTTGTTATTTTGCGCTTAGGTGAGCAAAACTACGGTGGTTCTAGGACCCAACGAATTATCACATGGATGAGGGGAACCCGTTGGGGGGGCTGGAACAAAGACCTATCCCCGCAGCCGTCACGTGAGAAAGCTTATTAGATGAGCCGTGTGAAAGCTTATTTGCTTAGTCAGGAAAGTACAACAACACGAAAACAAAAAAAAACAAAAAAAAAAAACAAAGAATGCCACAAGTTTTTTGTTGCAGGGATAGAAATTGTTATCCATCACTAAACCTGACAAACCCCCTTGTAGGCCATGTGACATGACACCCCTGCACTTGTGGCAGCCGTTTTTGGTTCAAGATGACGAGTTTTGGAGGAATAAATTTGGGGAAAATAGCAGAGAATGTGGCAGCTTGGGGGTACGTAGAGCGAGGAAAGGAGATAATTATGGAGTTTTTTGGGTCAAAATTGGGGCATTATTGGGCTAGCTACAAGGAGGTGTAGTTTGCAACAAAGTTTGATATCAGGGAGAAATGGTGGTAATTGGGTGGTCTGCTCAAGGTGGATGATGATATTTCTTGTTGGTTTTTTCTGGTTTTTTTCCGATAACCTGTTGCTATCCTTGGAAAACGTACCTGGCGTGTGTTTACTTACCCAATTACTCTCATTTCAACAACCTTACTTAGAATCACCCCCTTATCTTAACTAAAACACCATGCTCCACATCAACAAACATTAGCTACTGTCTGGAAACAAAACACGGGATCCGGCATCTGTACTATCTCATACATGTATAGCTTCTCTGGGGCTTCCTCACCCCAAATCCAACCACCACGTGATAACTAATCATCTCAACCATGTGAGACCTATGGGACCCTAATTGGGCACCTGAAACATGTCCTGGCCTCTTTGTGAACCTCCCGAGACACCTGTCTTGTTCCGTTTCCGCTCGGACAAGACTCGGAACCCGCTCAAAGCCTTTGTTGGGCTGGTCAAAAGCCCTTGTTTCACCACGGATTATCCGAAAATCGATCCACCGAGATAACCGAGGTTGGTTAGTAAGGGCGAGGGACAAGAGAGGGGGAAATCGAGGGGTAGAGAGATCTCGTGGAGAGGAGCTAGATGGAAGTCACGTGATGGCTGTAGGTGTGATATTGAAGGAGTCATAGACAAGCGTAGTTGTATGGTAATAAGGTGAGTCTATGTTTTGTATGTGGATATGTAATCGATACGAGAATTGTTGGGGAAGATGGAGGACACTGTGAGGATTCCAATGGTGTAGTTTTTTTGATTGTGGGATTTTTTTTCCTGGTTATTCTAGAGGTATTCTTGTGAATGTTGGGGGAAAAAATGTTGAATGACATGTAACTTTTTCTGTGTGGGCTGTGCTTGATTAGAAAATTATACGAAATCATTTGTAATGGTCTCGTGGTTCCCTTTGTATAGTGCTCATCCCGCTATCGCCTCTGGTTATTAATTTATCACATGTTTATGAATACCGGAATAGGGTGTCTAACTTTGGCAGATTTTGATGGATTTGATTAGATGGACCCCTAGAATGTGTGTTGGGAGATTTGTGATCGTTTACTTTCGGTTGTTTTCACGTTGCACCACTGCTCATTATTTTACGGGCTCGTTTGTATATTCGCACTGGAAACTTGAACCATGAAATACTCGGTAAATTATTACTAAAAATCGTGGGGAAAATAGCATGGTTGTGCTCCCCACGGTCTGGAGATTCACGTGACACTTTTTAATTTGAGATCTGGGCGTTATTTATCCCTCTTTACCTCTTGTGTTTTTCTCCATGCGTATCCTGTTTTCCAAGCATAACCGGGAGGGGAAACAGGACCCACTTTTGAGACAGTTTCGGACCGTCTTGAATGTCTGAAAGTGAACCTCATACAAGTACAAATATAGGCTGTTCGACGAGATCACGTGACTATACAAGATACTGGTCACATCTACTTGTACAGAATGTTCTGGGTTGCTGCCCCCCACCGAGTACAGCCATATCTGAAGATAGAAGAGGAGTATGGGAAATCTGAGGTGACAGATATGTTTGGAGAGTCCCGTTTGGTAGTTATGCACAAATCTAAGCCGATATCTCATATATTCATCTAGTTGACAGGGATCTTCTACTGTAGTTGTGTTTCTCAATTGGCAGAAGAAAAGCAGGTCTGGGAAATCTGGAGAGGCACGTTTGTTTGAAGCAGGCGTTTATATCACTTGGCCAAAAATCTGGTCCATATCTCTTATATTCATCCAGCTGAGTGGTATCTTCTACTCTAGTTGTCGATGCATCTAAGGAGGCAGTCCATTAATCCGGTGACAAGAATATAGATGCACGCACAAGATATTCACTCCGTTGAGATGTAGCCGACGTTGAGGCATCTCACGGTAGGACGGTACTGTAGAGCACACCGCTCCATACCGCTGGTTATATCGTAAGATGGCAACGATACATACAGCTCGTAGACGTAGTGGTCAGGGTCCATAAACATTGTGATGCACACTACGAACGGTACAACTTATTCATCGCATCCGTCGAACAACAAACGAACTCACTGTACAGACTCTTCCTTGAGGGTTAAGCAGGGTTAACAAACTGCGCTCAGGGTTAAGCAGGGTTAACTACTACCAAATTGTAGGGTTAAGCAGGGTTAAACTGTTGTCGTTCCAGGGTTAGTCAGGGTTAAACGGACTAAACAACGACATCCACGAGCCTGCCGCGGCCAAAACGGCTTGGATAGGACCTCTCGGCGCTTGGCTGGCCATCACGTTTCTTGGTCGACAACAGTGCCAGAGCGACTGGCCCGTTTGATCGATAACAGTGTCAGAGCGACTGGCGTTTGATCGTTTGGGTCGGCAACAGTGTGGCTTCGCTCACACAATTGCCTCCTTGCCAACTACAATTTCATTCATCCAGTTTTACACCCACTTCTTCCGAATACACCAATTGTCCCACTCTTGGCCCTCGTATCTCCCTCTCCATGCAGCTAATAAATTAAACCTATACCATTCTACCTGTGTCCCTTGAATCACTCCGGCCGACCCATCTCCCGACCATGCTGCTCGACCTGTCGTCGCAGCTCCGCCACCAACTGCTGGTCCACCTCGGGCCGACCCTCCAACATTTGCAGCTGCTGCAGCGCCTCATTGTACTGCTGCACCTGGCGCTCCAGACCTCGCTGAGGAGGACCCGCTGCAGCTCCACCAATAGCGCCATCAGGAAGCACGGGCAGAGCTTGTCCGGGCTGAACCGCCTGAGCACCAAGCCCAGGCTGCTGAAACACGCCCTGCTGCCCAAACCCGTCCTGCTGTCCTAACCCGGCCCCAGCTCCAGCTCCAGCTCCAGCTCCAGCTCCAGCTCCCTCAGGCTGTCCAAAGCCCTCCCGAAGCTGACGCTGCTCGAGACGCTGACCTCGCTGCTCCTGCTGCCGAAACCCCTCACGCAACTGCCGCTGCTCCAGCTGATGCCGCTGCTCCAGTCCCTCCTGGCGCTCCATCTCCAGCCGCGCCATGACCCGCTCAATGTGGTGCACGTGCTCCAGCTGCGCCAGCGGGTCCATGCCATCCATTCCCAGCCCATCCAGTCCTCCATGCGGCCGTCCATCAGGGAACACCTCATTCACAATATGCCGCACTCGTCGCTGGGCCGCAATAAGCTCCTCCAGAGTAGCGCCCCCCACGCCTACTCCTCCTGCTGCTCCACCAAGACCGCCGGGAATGCCAGGACCAAGTCCACCTGCAAACCCACCGCCTCCAAGCAGATATCCCATATCCGCCTCCGCCAGCTGGTTGAGATGGTTTCTCAACCGCTTGACGCCGTCGCCAGAAAACACGCAAAACAGCGCCTGATGGTGCTGCGTGAACTCGGGCGGCGGCTCACGGCAAAACTGCCGGAAATCCGTGCGTAGGAATGCCGTCACACCTGTCAACGACAAGTGCGTCAGACGAGGACACACGTTGACGAGCCGCAGCACCGCAGGAATGCTGATACCGGCGCAGTACGACAGATGCACTCGCTCCAGCGACGGCTCAAAGCCCGAACGGCTGGCCAGCGCATAGATGGCCGCGTCGGTGATGTTGACGCACTTGACCAGTCCAATACGCCTCAACTTGGTGAGCGACGCCAAATCTTCGACGGCAGCGTCCGTGAGCTGGCTACAGTTGGCCACATCAATGTACTGAATCCGCTGGCATGCACGCACCAGCTGGGCGATACCGGCGTCGGTGATGGACGCACAATGGCCCAGATGCAGGTAGTGCAGCGACTTGCCTAGCCGCAACAAAGACCGGATGCTGCGGTCGGTCACGCGCGTGCACTTGGCGAGCACCACGTGGCGCAGCTTTGGGGCACATGTGACCAGTCGATCCACGGCTGCGTCGGTGATGGCGTTGCAGGCCGTGAGATCGATGATCCGTAGCCGGTCAAACTGCGGCCGGGCCGGGAAGCCCAGAAAGCACGCATCTGAGACTCCCGAAACCTGACCCACACGCAGCTCCCGCAAGTTGGGCAGCTTACGCAGCGCCTCGGTTGCCACGGACCCTGACAGCGAGCTGTTCTCGTGCAGATCCAGCTCCACCAGCTGCGGACAGTTGTCCACCAGCGCCATGGCCGCCTCGTCCTCCACGTTGGGACACGAGTTGACCTTGATGCGCTTGAGCAGCCGGCACTCGGTCGCTAGCGCCACGATGGCCGCATTAGAGATGTTGGCGCACCCCGTGGCGTACAGACCCTGCAGCCGCCGACGCGACGGAAGTAGGGCCCGGATCGTCGCGTCCGTAATGTGACTCACGTTGGTCACGTCCACCGACTGCAGCCCCGAGTTTTGCTGCAGCACAGGCACCAGACTGGCGTCCGAGAGGGCGGTGCAGTTGGCCAGCGTCAGACGCTCCAGCCGTGTGCACACCGCCACGCCGCCCAGCAGCTCGTCTGTCATCTCACCGGTGAGATTAGTGAGGTTGAGCCGTCGAATGTAGCTCGAGTAAGGTACCGTCTGCTGCGCCACGGGCTCCTTGAGCGTTCGTAGCAGTTGTTGGAGTCGTGTAAGGTCCTTGGGCAGATGTGGACGGAACCACACCAGGTCCACGCACGACATGAACCACGTCTTGGACACCAGCAGACAGCTGTGCACGTCGCGGCGCTCGGGCAGCATCGTGAAGATGACCGTCAGCAGCTCCGACGGCAGCTGGTGCACCGGCGCGTCCTTGTCGGGTTCCGCGCCGTCCGTTTCTGCGTCGTCCGCCACATCGTCCATATCAATGTCCGAGTCCGTTTCGGCCGAGCGCACCGAGTTGGACGACGATGATGTGGGAGACGACGCCCCGGATCTGTTCACGGCCGAGTTGCCGTGGCGACTTGAAGCCGATCGGAGAAGAGCCGATCGTCGAAGAGCTCGTCGGATGGAGTCGCTTTCCACCTGCTCATTGTCACTGCTCGTGACACTTGCCACATCGTCCGAGTACATGGTATGTGTAAAAAGAGGGAAGAGAAAGGAGCTGTGTATGAAAGCTGTGTTAGTTGTCGTTTTCAATGGTGGCGTCTGATCGACCAAGTATCGCCACCCGGATCGTTGAATCGATGGTCAAATCGAGAACGCCTGAAGCCCTTGATTCGCCAAAGCCCTCCGTCACTCACTCTGATCAACAGTGGGTCTGTTGCCGTGTATTGTTGTCTGTATCGTAATAGCGTCTGTGTTAGTGTCTGAGCAAATGATGAAGAAGAAGAGTGGAAAGCACAACACTGAAATGTTGGAGAACAGTAAATCGTCAGAGATGTAGGTGGTGGCAAATAGTAAACCCGTCAGAGATGTAGACGAGAGGAAACGGTTCTTGTTGCTAGTTGACCATCACATTAGTCATGTCGTTTGCTCCTGTACCAGAAATACCAAAAGACATTTAAGAACAGGTTATCCCAGCAAAAGTCTGAACCAGACTCCTCACCACAACAAGACCCTTGTCACGGTCACCCTTTTGTGTCACCATCAGCCCCACCACCACCACCACCATCACCATCACTTCCACCACCTCCACCACCATCCACACCACCATCGTAACCCCCATCTCACTCACAATGCAATCTAGAAAAACACAAAGAAGACAGATCTATCTGTGTCGCTCAAAAGTGTCGTGTGCTGTCGGCGTTGCTGTCGCTACTGTCGCTGTCTACTTGCAGTTGTGTGCTTGTGTTGTCTTGTGTTGTTTGTGTTGTTGCGACCAGTCAACCAAAAGAAAGAGCCCTTGTGACGCTGTCGGGAAAAGTCGAGATGAAACGCCACTGGAATCGCCACCAAAAGAAAGCTCGCAAAAATGGAGAGAGGAACGAAAAAGACCTATGTCTATGGGCTTGTCGTGTGTGTACAGGAAACAAGGTGTTTGTGTGACCCTGCCACTTTAAGTTTGGATGATGAACAAGGTGGACATCTAGGAAGGTGCAGAGATGGGGGCGTTAAGCAAGGGGTAATAAGGTTTAAATCATACTGTTTTATTCTCCTCAGGCTGGACTTGATCGATATGTTATTCACGTGACTACACGACATCCACAGCGTCTTTTCATATCACCGTCCCCCAAACCCAAAATAAGCTTTCCAAGCACACTTCTCGGGTCACGTGATAGATGCCCCCCCGAAATTGGGCCCCCGATTTAAAATTACAGGGTGGCGTGGCGTGGCACGCAAGGCTCAGAGCACGTGAGTGAGGTGAAGGGAGGAGGGAGGGAGTCATTTATTTGGGACACAATTTCGGGTCATGTGATCAAACAACGACTCACGTGATCCCCAATTCCTGTATCCACGCCACCAGTGATTGGGAGCAACGTTTGAAACCCGGGTAGAATTTATGACTACATGCGGTCAAGAGGTGGAACTGCTGTTGGTGAGGAGGTGAGTATGTGGCGCAGATGGTGTTACAATTTGGCTTGCAATGAGGGGGTCAGGAAAGGGAGAGGTTTGTATGGGGTGAAAGGAGTCTCCTTCAAGGTTGGGAGATGGCGCTGAATGGGGAGGTATTTTGGGGCGATTACATAAGCGGAAAAAATGCCGCACGGGAGGGGGGGAGTGGTGTGTGGTTCTCTTTGACGTTACTTGACATTACTTGACTTCAGTGAGACAGGTAAGGTTATAGTTGAGCTTTTAACAAAAGGGGAAAAGGGAGGATTTTGAGCTCATAATCTGTCAGCGGGAGGGCAAGAACGAAATAGCTGTCCGTCCACCAGCAGTCGTATCGGTGCAAATAATGATGGCCCCTCCCGAATCCGCTTCCCTAGTGAGTTTGGGTGCAACCCAAAAACCAAAAGACCAAAAGACGGACAGTTATGGTTCTTGTTTGATGGCAACCAAAAGAGAACCATGGGCCCAAAAAGGCGGAGACAAGTCCAGTTTGGACCATATGAGATCAGTCGAGATGGACGGTTGAAAAGCCAAAACAACCTCACCGTCACGTCATCCGTATAGGGAATGCCAGAAATGCCCACCTATGATCTTCTCACGATACGGTCGTGTAGGGAGGTTAGTGTGGGCGTATAGACGTTGACCGCAGCGTATAGATCCACCCCTCAAACCTGTCAGTCAGTCAGCACACCAATACGGCGCTACGGGCTAGGAGACACAAGTTGCTGCGGAACTGGAAGACGTACGTACGTGGGGCGTTCGGAGTTAAAACGTGGTGGAGAGAAAGGGGGCAAACGAGACATGTTTTTGGCACGGAAAAAGGTCAATCGCATTCTCCTGGCCGAGAGGAGTTCAATGGTGGTCTCCGTTTTTCTCTATGACGTTTATTCGTCGGGATAAATGAAGGGATGGCTATTTTCACGGATCAAGCCGGATCTGGTGGTTGGAGCAGGAGCACATGAAAATAGTGTGGGGTAAAATGGCAGAAATGAGGGAAAAATGGCCAATCTCTGTGATGGCTATTCTGAAAAATTATCACCATTTTCCCACATTTTCCCCGCTCACGTGAGACAAAAAACAACGTCTCCACAATCTCTTCCCCTGAATACGGTTAGCCGCTTATCTCCGGGGCGGAAAAGATGCATCAAGCAAAAGTCGACAGAAATGTATGGTACCTGGTAGGGCCGGTGGGGCGGGGGGAGTTGCAAAAAAAAAAGAAGACACCATCACCGACTATTTGGTGATACAAAACAGACGGCATCTTCAGATTCCCCATGCCTGTCTCCATCCACCTCCCACCCTCGTCTCTACGTCCACAGGTCTAACTTTCGGGAGCCCAAAAAAAGGTGATTAAGCTCATGCATACATGTCGGAAAATTGCTTTGATGTAGATTTTTTTTTCTTTTCCAGCCTTAAAGAAGACCAGACCTGTCAAGTCTTTTAGGACGTGTTGGCGTTTCTTTTTTCCTCTTGCACAGATTGGCAGTGTCAATTGACAAACGACAAACGACAAACGACAAACGACAAACCGGTTACACAAACGTCAGTTGGGCAACCGTCAGTTACACAAGTATCATGTCCTTCACACCTGAAGAAACGGCGCTGGGAAAACAGCTGTTTGAAGCATGCTCCTTCACGAGCCGACCAATCTCCAAAGAGAGCCATCTCGACACGGTTCGATCGGTGATGCGCCAAAACATCCCCGCTACCATCACCACGTCGGATCTCGGGCTGTTCACCGATGAAGAAGAGGCGGTGAAAAAAAAGGAAATCATCCAGGGCGACATCACCATCGACGGTACCACGCCACTGCATGTGATTTGTTCGTCTTTTCCGGCAGACGCCTCGCCAGAGGAGCTCCAGGTTGCTCTTGAAATGATGCGGGAGCTGTTCCAATGGGGCGCTGGATGGATGTTGTTGGACGAACAAGGACAGACTCCAGGATGCGTTGCGTGGGAGAGGAGTAAAGGGGCCGCCCGTGACTCGGCTCTGGCGGCCATCTACAACGAAATTGTCGCTGCCGGCACTCGATCCGAGGTCTTCTTGCGGCGTATCAACAAGTCGGAGAATGTCGAGTTTCTGAGCGACGACGAAGACGAAGCCATGGAGGTGGAGGAAGAGGAGGAGGAGGAGGGAGAGGAGTCCCGAGAGGACATCCAGCAGGCGATTGCAGATGCCATTGCCCAGGCCAAGGAGGCCGGTCTGGTTGATTCTGTGGTGATGGAGGGACAGGAAGAACAGGAGCAAGTTCCTCAGTTGGTTGGCGAAAAGAAGGAAAATACAGAGTCCGCCACGATCGATCTTGCAGGCTCGCAAATGGACTACCTCAAGGATAAACTGACGTACACCGAGGGCGACAAGACTCTGATCACGACCCAGAACGACGGAGTGATGATGGATTGGGAGGACGAAATCATGCACAAGAGCGCCGACTTGCTGGTTTCGCGTGTGCAGGCTGATTCCGAAGGCCCCGTGGTTCTCAACGTGGGCTTTGGACTCGGAATCATCGACACGTACCTGCAGGAAAAAAAGCCGTCCAAACATTACATTTGTGAAGCCCATCCAGATGTACTTGCCAAGATGGAGAAGGATGGATGGATGGACAAGCCCGGTGTGCACGTGCTGGCGGGACGCTGGCAGGACACTCTTCCGGAGCTGTTGAGCCAGGGAGTGTATTTTGACGGAATGTACTACGACACGTTTTCCGAAAACTACAGCGACCTGGTGGACTTTTTCGACCACGTGGTTGGGCTGCTGAGCCCCACGGGAGTCTTCTCCTTCTTTAACGGTCTCGGAGCGGACAGACAGGTGTGCTACGACGTGTACAAGAATGTCGTGGAGGTGGATCTGCAGGAGTATGGTCTGAATGTCGAGTATCAGGTGATCAAGGTGAACAAGGAGGTGACTGGGGAGGAGGGAGGTGTTTGGGATGGAATCAAGCGACGGTACTGGGTGGTGGAGGATTTCTATTTGCCGGTTTGTACGTTCTAGGCGCCTATGATCGAAGCGAATATGCGAGTAGAATGTACATACAGGCGCACATACGCGCGAGTATGGAAATGTTGAACGATTGTGGGGTTAGAAAGGGACCTGGGCGAGCGCTGACATATTCACTTTGAAAGTATGTTCAAGCATATGCTCGCAGTTGCTCGTGCTTGCGCTGGCAAGAGTATCGTTGGTCGTATGGAGGTGCGGATGTAATTAGAACAGTTTTGATGTATTATATTTTGATAACAGTTGAGAGTTGGTCACAAGTGTACGGCGTAGATGCCAACGTGTTTGGTTCAATGAGATACTTTGAGGGGATTGTTCACATCCAGTGAAGTCTGCATCGTCTTGACTGCCTCGCCACCGTCACCGGGTTCAGACAGAAACCTCATAAGATACTCATCCCAACGTAATCTTGGGGTTTGAACTGTGTTAGATAATTGCCTATGATTGCTAGCGACCCACATAACGCAACAATGGCATAGTCGCTGGCACAACAGTTTCACGGAACTCTCACGGAGGCAGTGGCATAGAGGGTGAAACATCTGTCTCGCTGAAACAGTGGTACGGTCGGTGACAACAAATGTCTCACTGCAATAGTTGCACAGTCGGGGGCACAACTGTCTCACAGCAACAGTGACACAGTTCCACGGAAGCAGTGGCACAGTCGGCACAATCGTCTCACTGCAATAGCCGCATAGTGCCAAGGCGACAGTCTCACTGCAACAGTGACACAACTAGTGGTAGTTACACAGCCACTGTCATGCAACAGTCACAACGCACAGTTGGTGGCCCAGTGCCGAGGTGACAGTGGCGCAGTCCAACTGTCTCACTGAACAGTGGCACAGTCGGTGGCAGAACTCGCAAGCTCGTTCAACTACCCCCACAGCGCATTCAATCACAACCACCTCAACACACTCACACTGCAACATTGACACAGTCGGTGACAGAACTCGCAGGCTCGTTCAGTCACCCACCCTACTCCACCACACCCAGAGACACGTTTCAGCGGCTATATGGCGACCTTTAAAGCGTCAATGTTTGTGCACGTGGAGTTATGGGTTGAGTGAGTTGTATCAAGTTAAGAGTAAAGTGGCGTTTGGATGTATTTATACCTAAGGGTTTGTTGACAGGTCAGATTGACTGGTCAAGCAGGGCATTTTGACTGATCAAATTGACTAGTCAAACCAACGCATCAACCAACCCATCAAATCAAGTATGGCACGATAAACCACCTCTGGAAAATCCAAAGAGTGCATTCTGCTCCACTCGCCTCCCTCTACACTCTCGTACTCTCCATTTTCCTACATCTCAAATACTGCATCTTTTACAGCGTTCGACGGCTGCATCGAACAAACGTCTACCATTACAAATAAATTGACTATAAAAAGATCCATACACTCGCTCCCTCAAACACCCCTGGTCACTAATGGGGGTGGTTTTTTTTTGTTTTTCTTTTTTGGCCAACCGCCTCAAAAACAACCCTCCAAATCGGACCACAGTTTCTGAAACTCGGAACTGATAAACGCCCATTGAGAAGGAGAATAGGGCATATAACTGGAATTCGGAACATCCTGAGATACAGACAAAAGAGGTAACTGCCCCTTGTGACTCTTGACGACCAACCCGTTGGCAAAATCACTGTCGCCATACTTGTGGAAAATCTTGCCCAATACAAGATTGGCGGCTCCTTTTTCATCGAGAGTGGACGACTTGAGGGGAGATGGAGATTGAGATTGAGATTGAGCCACCACGAGAGAGAGCGACTTTTCCAACCCGCTCACGTGACTCTTGCAACGCGGTTTGTGCACTTTCGAGACACTGCGGATGTTTTCTGTACGAACCTTGGCTGTAGTGGCACGAGTATTATTGCTATTGTCAACACACTCTGACAAATCCAACCAACTAGAAAACTCGTCAAAAGTCGATGAATTTGTATGGTCACGTGATGGAGATTTCACGGATTCCGATACTTTCGACACGTGACTATCCGATTCTGAAGTCCCCGTGTCCGTCACGTGACCGGTATTACCAAAAAGCTCGTCTTCGGAAATCCCAAATGTCGAAAAGTCCATTTCCAGCGCACTCGACTCAACCACGTGACTGGACGGTAGCGTATCTGAATACGAATAGCTCACGTGATCAACCATACTGTCTGGTGTGAGCACTTCTGGGCTGCTTACCAAGTTGTCATTGTTGAAGTACTCCAAAGTTGGCGAGTGGTAAAACGTTCCTTTTTGCGGTGGGTTCATTGTGGAGTGATGAGATGGTCACGTGGTTTGTTGGATGAGTCACGTGATGTATCGATGGGCGTTTGTGCTCACTGATCACGTGAATGTCTCGCTTGTCTGTGTGTATTCTTGTTGTTGTCAATCAATGGTTGGACTGTCACAGATTTATATATTTGGTCATGTGGCAGGAGAAAATGTGGCCGGTCACGTGGAGGGGGGGAGGACGAGAAGTGTGGCCAGTCACGTGATCCTCCTTCAGGGGGGGAGACGGTCTCGTGTTTCAAAAGTTGATCTAGTACAACTCCTCATCTCATTGTCATGTATTGATTAGGAAATATGTTTTGCCTCATCAAAAAGGAGGTTTCGGGTTTAAGGTTTGGTTAAGGTTTAGAGGGATTTTTAAGAGCGTACAGTTTTTGAGTGGGTGCGTGGATTAAGGTTTTGCGGCGGTAGACGGAGACAACTGTTTAGGAGATAATAATGGTATTTTTAGGGGATTTATTGGCATCTTATTGGAAAAGTTATGTGGTACTTCTTTTTCCAGTTGAAACCATTAAACTATCTTATTTCTGCCCCACGGATAACCTTAAATGTTTGAATGAGAATTTTCGTGAAAATTGAGTGGACCAGGNTGCATCGAACAAACGTCTACCATTACAAATAAATTGACTATAAAAAGATCCATACACTCGCTCCCTCAAACACCCCTGGTCACTAATGGGGGTGGTTTTTTTTTGTTTTTCTTTTTTGGCCAACCGCCTCAAAAACAACCCTCCAAATCGGACCACAGTTTCTGAAACTCGGAACTGATAAACGCCCATTGAGAAGGAGAATAGGGCATATAACTGGAATTCGGAACATCCTGAGATACAGACAAAAGAGGTAACTGCCCCTTGTGACTCTTGACGACCAACCCGTTGGCAAAATCACTGTCGCCATACTTGTGGAAAATCTTGCCCAATACAAGATTGGCGGCTCCTTTTTCATCGAGAGTGGACGACTTGAGGGGAGATGGAGATTGAGATTGAGATTGAGCCACCACGAGAGAGAGCGACTTTTCCAACCCGCTCACGTGACTCTTGCAACGCGGTTTGTGCACTTTCGAGACACTGCGGATGTTTTCTGTACGAACCTTGGCTGTAGTGGCACGAGTATTATTGCTATTGTCAACACACTCTGACAAATCCAACCAACTAGAAAACTCGTCAAAAGTCGATGAATTTGTATGGTCACGTGATGGAGATTTCACGGATTCCGATACTTTCGACACGTGACTATCCGATTCTGAAGTCCCCGTGTCCGTCACGTGACCGGTATTACCAAAAAGCTCGTCTTCGGAAATCCCAAATGTCGAAAAGTCCATTTCCAGCGCACTCGACTCAACCACGTGACTGGACGGTAGCGTATCTGAATACGAATAGCTCACGTGATCAACCATACTGTCTGGTGTGAGCACTTCTGGGCTGCTTACCAAGTTGTCATTGTTGAAGTACTCCAAAGTTGGCGAGTGGTAAAACGTTCCTTTTTGCGGTGGGTTCATTGTGGAGTGATGAGATGGTCACGTGGTTTGTTGGATGAGTCACGTGATGTATCGATGGGCGTTTGTGCTCACTGATCACGTGAATGTCTCGCTTGTCTGTGTGTATTCTTGTTGTTGTCAATCAATGGTTGGACTGTCACAGATTTATATATTTGGTCATGTGGCAGGAGAAAATGTGGCCGGTCACGTGGAGGGGGGGAGGACGAGAAGTGTGGCCAGTCACGTGATCCTCCTTCAGGGGGGGAGACGGTCTCGTGTTTCAAAAGTTGATCTAGTACAACTCCTCATCTCATTGTCATGTATTGATTAGGAAATATGTTTTGCCTCATCAAAAAGGAGGTTTCGGGTTTAAGGTTTGGTTAAGGTTTAGAGGGATTTTTAAGAGCGTACAGTTTTTGAGTGGGTGCGTGGATTAAGGTTTTGCGGCGGTAGACGGAGACAACTGTTTAGGAGATAATAATGGTATTTTTAGGGGATTTATTGGCATCTTATTGGAAAAGTTATGTGGTACTTCTTTTTCCAGTTGAAACCATTAAACTATCTTATTTCTGCCCCACGGATAACCTTAAATGTTTGAATGAGAATTTTCGTGAAAATTGAGTGGACCAGGGGTACTTTTTTTTTTGAGCGTTCCAGAGCAAGTGTTTCAGCCTCATTTGGGGGGGGGGGGGGGGCAGGGAAGGCGACTGGGCGAGCTTGTCACTACTGCAGTTTTTGGTGCCACTACTGCAGTTTTTTGGTACATAAAGTGGTTACTTGGCATGGGTAACTAAAGGCGTCAAGTAACTGGTACTCTTCAAACTACACGTACGAGTCTGGCCGAAATGAAGTTTGAAGCAGTAGATTACTTGTGCAATTCTGAACAAAACGCACTTTTCAGAATTTCAAGACCTCCTTCCCTTGCTGAGATATAGACTGTGTCGTGAGACAGTGGTGCAACAGAAATGCACATGGAAAACGGTGACCAATTCACGTGGGGATGAGATTTTTCGCACACTGATTAAACCCAGAGTTTGGGAACGAATGAACTCTTGGGAATTGTCATATCTTCTTTGTATCTCTAGATATGTGGATATCCTGTAGTATATCCTTCCGTCGTAAAACAGCCTCCTAAACAGTCCTAGAAACCATCTGGGGGTGAGATTTTTGGCCACGTGCTGAAACCCACCATTTTAAAACAAACTCACTCTTCAGAATGTTCACATCTCCTATAGTCACCGAGTTATAGACCAGTACGATATAGAGTCAACCAAGCTCTAGTGTCTTCCTACACAGGAAATCATACACAATCGTCCTGAAGATGAGGTTCGATACATGGACTAATTCGATCATTACAAATCAAACGCACTCTTCCGAATTTCCATATCTGGTTTACTTGCTGAGTTATAGTACTCATACCGTATGCACCAATGTAGCTCTAATGCATCCTCTTACTCTATAATCACAGCAGATACAGCCATTCAGAAGAGACGGAGGTGGGATTTTCCTCAGACAGGCTAAACTGACCATTCTGGATCGAATGCACTCTTCCGATTTTTGGTATCTCCTTTAGTTGCTGAGTTGTACTGTGTGGGCCTGAGTAGCTCATCAACAGTGGTAAAGATGAATTCAGGTAGACTGACCAAATGTGAATTCAGTTTGTAGATAAAACACGTTACTATATACTGGTTAAGAGTTGTTCACGAGCCACGAGCTACGTTCTCGTTCGCTCGTTCGCTCGTTCGCCCTCCTGGCTTAGATGGCATATTCCTTGACGTAGACCTTGCCGTCGGCGTCGTTATCCAACATCTTTGCCTCCTTGAGCATGTCCACGGTGTTAGTAATGACCTTCTTCATATCAATTTTGGCGACATCATCGGCAAACTTGACGGTATCGAGCCAGGCAGTGGCGTCTTCCTTGGAGTAATCCAGGGTGGTGTAAATGTGCTCCACGGCCTCGTCCTGGTGTTTGTTAAAGTGGTCAATTCCCTGGTTGATGGACTTGAGCAGCGCAGGGGTGGTTTCCTCGCTGTTGGACAGTCCACTCTTCTCCACAATCACCCAAGAGGGCCAGGGGGTGTAAATCTGGCCAATCTTTTTGATTTCGCCGCTGTCGTAGTATCTCTTCTGTGTAAACACCTCCCACAAGAAGGCGTCGCTCTTGGCCACGTCGCCAGTGTGGTTGACCGAGTCCCGCAGGTTTTTGAAGTTGCTGAGAATCTCCCAGTTGAACTCCTTGTTCCAGCCCTTGTTGTGCGCCAACACAAACGGCATGACGTATGAGCCGGATCCAATTCGGCTGATTCCCAGCGTCTTGCCCTCCAGCTGGTCCTCGGAGGTGATATCTGCCCGATCGCTGCCGCTGGAAATGGCCCAGCACAAGGGAGTGTCGACATAGGTGCCCACCACCTTGTAATGGGTCATGCCCTTGCCGATTCCAGCCACAAACGCCTCCGTCAGGCCAATGGCGTAGTCGATTTCGCCGGACTCGAGCGATTGGATCATGTGGCCCGATCCAGAAGGGAAGGGCTTGAGATCCACAGAGATGCCGTGCTGGGCATAAAAGCCGTGGGTCTGTGCGAAGAACAGAGGGGTCGAGAAGTGCTCGGGCACAAATCCAACCTTGATAGAATTCACCATTTTCGACAGTCCGTTTTTGAGCATGAACAATTGGGGGGAGTTGCGATGATACAGAGGCGATACAGAGCAAGGCGTATGCAGGTGGCTATCGTACATGAGTTTAGCGTTCGTCTGGGGGAAAGTTGAGTGGTCGTTGGTTCGATTTGCGGTGGTGTAACAACAGAAAAAAACAGCAAAACAGGAAAAAACAAAAAAACACAACCGAATGTATCCCCACAAGGAGAACTGTCCAGAGAAACGTCATACTGGAGGGAGTGGGTAGGTGGCACAGTTGGTATCTTTGGTCCACTGCCGTCTCCTCCGTCCACTCCCGTCAAACGCCACACGGTTTCGGTTAGTTGAGAAATAGTTAAAGAAAAAGTCCTCTGGGGGTGCATTTTTGATGTTCCACAAATCTAGAGAAAACAATAAGTATACAAAAATGTTCAGAATACGACAGAGAAACCCAATGTGTAGTCAAAAATACACCCATACATACTAAATAGTCGAGATATTTGCGTCTTTAGAGTGTC
Organism: Yarrowia hollandica; assembly: GCA_900519065.1. Taxonomy (NCBI): domain Eukaryota; kingdom Fungi; phylum Ascomycota; class Dipodascomycetes; order Dipodascales; genus Yarrowia; species Yarrowia hollandica. Next base: position 1,981,339 of record ULGV01000002.1, on the reverse strand, counting down.
CCAGGTTAGCTCTTTTGTTAAAACTTAGTTGGGCGGAAATGTGTCCTACAACAGTAGATTACTTGACGACTGTAAAACAGCTTCTTTTGAGAGTTATCGTTCGTCTCAAAGTGCCTATTTCTCAGAACAATCCGCGCTTCAAAACGCACTCTTCAGAATTTCGCCACCTCACTTTACGATCAAGAATGGCACCCCCTAAAACTGCACCCCCAGTCGTGCGGCTCGTTAATTTAGACAAATAAGGTTGTCTTAACTAGGGTCTTAACAAAAGGAGGTGTAAGGAACAGGAGCTATCTCGGATTTTTTGTATGGCGAGGGTCATATTTTGTGATTCAAACTGATTAGATGACGCCGGAACTATCTAACCATGTAGTTTTAATATTATTTGGAGCTTTGCATCAGTGTGGATTCAACCCCCCATGGAATTGTATTTAACTATTTGTTAACTAAAATTCGTGTACAACATGATCATAAAATATATAGAATAAAAAACAGTGTATTGTCATCCTGTTGTATCAGATAAGACAGATATCGCGAGTCCACATATGGCAACCAACAGAAATGCACTCAGAGGGGCCACAGTTCAGTCAGCTACAGTTCAGAGGGATCTCATGCGTACTGTACTCGGTGTGCTCTCGTAGGTAAGGCCTGTCGGTTCGTTTCAGTTGGTGTTTCTTTTTTCTTTTTTTTTTTTTTTTTTTTTTTTTTTTTTTTTTTTTTTTTCTTTTTTTCTCAATCTCCCTCACTATTCCCTCTCACACGACATTCCCAGTGCCACGCTGGCTCCTACTGTACACAGCCCCTCTTGGTCCCTAGCTCGTTCGCTAGCCGAGATTGGAAGGCCTTGCAGCCACGGTTCTAGTGCCTAATGGGGCTACCACGGCGTTAGCGCATTCCGACCATAGCGCACACATGAGAGAGCGCGAGTGCCGAGTGAAGATGACAAGCGGTGTCGAGTGAGGATGACAAGCGGTGCCGAGTGTCACAGAGCGAGCGCGGGTACGAACTCGAACTGTACGTACAATGTCCGCTTGTTATTTACTGTACGCCAGCTGGAGTATGGTATCGTACTGTGCGACCGTCTGTGAGAACGACAATGCGTTTAAGCCTGCCCGTCCGCCAGAGCACGCCAGTTCGAGTCCAACCAGCGTACTTTCAAATTACTTTACTCTTGCCCTAGAAAGTATATAAATCAGAAAAACACCGACACCTGCTGATACGCACACACGAACCATCTCCACTGGCTATATCACGCCATGTATTGTGCCATGTATTCCGTGCACTGGAACGGTTACTATTTTTGGACGTCTATTGAGAAGTAGAGGGATTTATGGATTTTTTTTTGTTCTAGGGAGGGGATTTATGAAAAGACGATTTATGAAGACGATTTATGAAGACGATTTATGAAGACGATTTATGCAGACGATTTATGAAGACGATTTATGAAGACGATTTATGAAGACGATTTATGAAGACGATTTATGAAGACGATTTATGAAAAGACGATTTATGAACAGGCTGTGCCGTTACATACTGTTTAGTGCATCCTGATGGCATGGGAGTTCGATACGATACTGTAGGGTATCGTACGGGTTTGGGTGTTTTTGTATATTTTTCTTTTTCATTCTAGCCCTTCTCCATCGCACTCGTACAGTATCGTACCAATACAGTCACATACCACTGTACTGTACAATCCTAGACAGACGGATAACTCCCCTCTTGCTCTAGCCGTTCAATATTAAAAATAAAATCAATAACACCAATCACACGCGGTTGATCGACTGCTACTAGTAGACTAATTAGTTTATTGGCTCTCTAGAACGGGGAGGAAGTAGGTCTGCAACGACTACCGGTACTCGTGCTGCCCGTCGAGACGTCTGTAGATTCTGAGGCAATGCCCTTCAGTGACTGTACAGGTTTACCCGTTTGCAGCAGTTGTATTGGTGGTTTTGTACTGTGCAGTATCGTACCGGTGGAGTGGTCCACTCGCATTTTTTTTACCATCTTTTTTACTTTAATGGAAATGACTATCCTAGGGCACCAACTTGGGCAGTAAAAGACATGTGGGAAATCCAAAGAATGCGTTCGATTTGAAATGGCCCGGTGAGAAAAATGCACTCTTCGGATTCTTCATATGGTGGTTGATGGGTGTAATATACGTAATTTAACTTGAGTAGATTTACTTGAGAATTAGTTGGAAAAAGCGCACCAGAGAAGCTTAACATCCAAATGTCCACACAAAACAGTCAAAATCTCGCCAAACTCATATTAAAGCGGGTTTTTTTGAAGCCTTTGATCGATTAAATAGCCCCGGTTACACCACAGTATCATCTCTTTTTCGCTCCCAAATATCGCAAACACCGAGTGAGAGAGTGAGACAGAGTATGGACAGACGACTGCAGCTGCTGAACAGACTGTACAGTGTCTGAACTGCTCTGGGCTCCCATCGCGCACTATGGGTACCACAAACGTTCATATTATGTGCTCATAAAAAAGTACTGTGTTTGTACTGTATCGTACTGTACATGACTAGATAGATTATGGTATAGTGTGAAGAACCTGTGTGGTAGAACAGCACTTATTTTGAAATTTGGGCATGTTATGGATGATATTTTCACACCATTGCAATCATCTAATTGGGCTCGTTCCAGTGGTATAGTTGGTTTTCAGATTCGACCACTCTTGCGATTTTTGAAGGCAGCGGTGTGTTAACAAACGAATCACCGAAGAGCACACTCCAACTCCACCAACTGGCTCGATTGGAGTACGCTACTTCCACTGTTGATCTGGTGTACAATACCCAACTCATTGCCGTACTACAGTGGTCGAGAGCTGCCGTGTGCTGGCCTACTGTAGCACCATCTCCATAGCCCAACACTCCACGCTAAGACCCTACTCGATGGTGTACCGATCTACACCTGCAGGGACAATCTAGACGGTGCTATTGTCTAGTCTATGTAAGGCTACAGTACCAGATGAGCAGTATTGTAGTGGGTGTACGAGTAACTACCGATGACTCGTTTCATGGATATTCACTAGTGTGCTGTATCGTACGTACTGTACTTTAGGGTACAGTAGCTGTGATAGATGACGACTCTGTGGGAATACTGTATCGTACATATTGCAAACACTGTCTAACACATACCAATACTGTCCAACATATTGTACAAACCTACAACTACTGTAGGATATAAACCCATACAAAACTCGGCTGGGTGACGCTTCCGTACTACCAGAATCACATACAAGCCAGCAGCTATGTTTGGATCGCACTACCACACACGAGCCGTGTTGGACATTGCGTACGTCCAGCTACAAGTACGTGGTGTGCAAACCCCGGTTACAGTTGCACGATCAACGTGGGTATATTATCGCTATCAAAGCGTTCTAGAGTTGCTGTTGGAGCTGCTGTCAGTATGGCTAAGCGGCTATCAAAGCTGCAAAGCTGCAAACTGCAAAGCTAGGCTGCTCGAGCGTTCTACTGGATGCGTCGTCGTAGCGCGGTTACAGGAAAAGAGCACCGACGGCGACAGCAACGAGGCCTCCGGCAACTCCGTGAACTCCGGCACCGTTGATGTTGGCGGTAGGAGAAACCACGGATCCAGTGGCGACAGTGGTGTTGGATCGAACAGAGGTGGCGACCGAAGAGGTGGCGGGGGCGACAACGGTGGAGTTTCGGAAACCAGAGGTGACGACGGGAACAGAAGAAGCCTCGGAGGTGGTGTTCAGAGCAATGGCTCGGATGGAGGAGGAGGTGGCGGGGGTGGAGGTGACAACAGAGGTGGTGTTGGCAGCAACCGAGACCACGGAGGAGGAGGAGGCGGAAGAAGAGGCCTCAGTGGTGGGCTCAACAGAGGTGGTAGGAGCCTCAGAAGAAGAAACCTCAGTGGTGGGCTCGGCAGAAGAGGTGGGCTCGGCAGAAGAGGGCTCGGCAGAGGTGGGCTCGGCAGAGGTGGGCTCGGCAGAGGTGGGCTCGGCAGAAGTGGCGACCTCAGAAGAAGTAACAGCTTCAGTGGTGACAGCCTCGTCAGACACAGACTCAACAGCAGCAAAAGCAGCAGGAGTGTCGATAGGTCGGGGCAGGGTAACGGTCTCCTCTCCAACGGTGGAGTACAGAATCACGGTGGAGGTAGAAGTGGAGGTGATTTCATCGTCCTGTTGGGCGGCCACAAGAGCGGCCAGAAGAGAAATGGAAACAGTAGAAAACTTCATGGTGATAAAAAGAACGTGTGGGTAAAGAATGTAAAGGGTCGGAACGGACGAGGGGGTATCAAACGAATGTGGTGGTGGTGGTTGTTGTGGTTGTCAACTCCAAAGGCAATCTGTGTAGTATATATAAATTGTTATTTTTTTGCCATGTTCGCAGTTGGTCACCATTATTTTGAATTTTGAACAGGCTATTTTTAAGCTTTAGACTATAAACCTTGAACTGCATACACGAATCTCCAAACACAAAGAACACACCTAACCCTTAATTACATCGTTGCCCCATCGGGTAATGAGCCCCTAACGCGCAACCTTAATGCATCCTACCCTAACCTGGAAACCCCAACCCTGGTAAAAAGGCAAAAAGCCACGCACAATTAACCTTTGCAATGTCGTGTGTTTACGGTCCAGTTTAATAAAACAAATAGGGGCGGCTGGGACAATTTGAGCGTTGGAAATTTAGAAAAATCACTAAAATTGGCGTCTTTTCGGACAGCACCCATTCGATACTTTCTCAAGTCTTTATCTATTTTCCCCACTTTTTTATGCCTTTTTACGCCCGTCCCATGCGTTGACATTTTCCCACATTTTCCCACCTTTTCCTTGTCTCATTTTCCGCCCGTTTAACAAATAAGCCTTCCTATTAAGGTAACCAAACGAAGAAAAAAAAACGGCGCTAAAAAGTACACGACTTTTTTGCGTCTTTTCAGGGACCCGGACTAAAGAGGACGATTTTTTACATCCATTTTATCTCTTTTCCCCATCGTATTCTGGATTTTCCCGTTTTTTCTCACGTTTTTTATTCGGCGAGTTTTTTCACATTTTTAAATAATATTATTTTAATTCAAACAAACGCGCACGCGTTGACAAATCACATGTAAGGTCGCTTGTACACTGTATTAGCGGTTAGGGTTGCTGGGAATGGGGATATATGGGGGTTAGGGGAACGGGACTAGGGCTGAGAATTTTTCAGGGTTGTGGCAAAATCACAAAAACCGCCGGCTGCCGTTGACATTAATCATGGGGTTAATTTGATGGTTCTTAGTGAGGTGTTTATGTTTTTTTTTGTATCAACCCTCCCCTAACCTGGAGTACATTCCTCGTGTCTGGCGATCTGCTGATCAGGAACAGATCTGTTGGGGAAAATGTGGTGGGAGATTTTTATTTGATCTTTATTTGATTTTCTTTTTTGCTCAAGCAGCCGCAGGAATTAAGGTTTGAGGGGGTGTTGCCAAGGTAACCAACGTGGTTGTTTGAGGGGGCGGAAAAATCAGAAAATTCAGAAAAATTGCAAATAAAATGACAACAAACAACAAAAAGAGTGTATATTAAACAGCAACGTCGTCTCTGTCGTACGCCATCTCTCATATTACAGTGGCTTCCGAACAGCTAGCGTGGTCGGACGATACTCTTCGTCGCACTAGAAGCCCTTGGCACTAATGCAAGGTGTAGGTGATTAATCAGAGATCAGGGCCGAAGAGTTATTATAATCCAGGCTGTGCATTTGCCACAGCAAATTTTTCTCGCTGCGCCCGTCATGACACTGGCCATGTTGGGGGTTACATTAATTGTGTGGTTGTTGCACGGGTCATGTCACCCATGACAGCGACAGTGTGCCGATGCGCCAATGTCACATGGTTGTGCGTGGTTTTACGTACTGTCTTATATTTAATAAAATAAAATATGTTAACGACGACGACAACGACATGGCTGTTGTAGTACCTGGTTCTGTGCGGTTGTAGATCATTTATACTGCGACGACAACGTGTGGCGCCTGGTACTGTGTGGTTGTAGATCATTTATACTGGCTGTTTCGTACATCTACAGTGTAGAAACTACATTTACAGTGTGTTGTCACGACAAGGGTCTTGTAGTCACTACATTATGATCGTCACAGAATTATTATTGAGTGTAGACAGCACATACAGTGTCACACCACGGCCCATGTATCATTACATTGTCACGTAATGCCCACGACACAACTCTTGTGGTCACCACACCAATGTCGTCCCGAGCCCTGTACGATACTGTAGTCACCATGTCGTCCCGCAACACAACCGTCATAGTCACCCACCCAACTAATCTTAACTAAACGCCCAACTAAATACTCACCCCATTCCAACCTTAAAACATCACCAACATCAAACCTTAGGCCTACAGTGCACGTTTCACCCTCCTTGTCAACAAGCCCTCAACCACCGTTCAAAAACCGCCAATTGACACAGACTCCCGCAGGACATACACAAACACACCGTCTGCACACAATGGCGCCGAAAAAAGCAGTCAAATCGCCCTACGTCATCACGGAATCGGGAAATCGCATTTCGCGAAAAGCGGCGCTCTCAGGACTCCAAAATATCGTACTGGGAGGCAAAACGGTGATTGATCACGGCTCGAAAATCCGCGGAGATCTCCAACGACCGGGTAACACGGCCCCCATTATCGCCATCGGAAGGTATTGTGTCATATCCACAAACGTGACGGTCGAGCCTCCGTGTAAAGACGAGGCCAAGGAGAGCTACTATCCGGTGCGCATAGGCGACTTTGTGCACATTGGAGAGAATACCCTCACCCAGGCGGTTCAGATTGGGTCCAACGTCGAGATTGGCGACAATTGTTCTGTGGGCAAGTTTTGTATTCTCAAGGATTGTGTTATTATTGATTCTGGGTCCGTGGTGCCTCCCAGAACCGTTTGTGCTCCATTTACACGCTGGTCGGGTGTTCCTGCGGTGGAGGTCGAGGTGTTAGGCGAGAGTACTGCGGAAGTGCTTCAGTTGAGGAACAGGAAGCGGTATTTGGGCATTGATTGAACGAATTGGTGAACGTGCCTAACCAGCGGACAAACGAAATTTACGAGGAGAGTGGAACAGGAGGACAATCGGAAACAGAAACACGGAAACACGGACACGTGTGCATTTGTTGTTTGAATTGTCGCTACCTGGTAGTGTTGTGAAGAGGTTCTTGAGACGCTTTGGATTTGGTGATCAAGGGCATGTTCAGGTCACGTGAGGTCTTTCCCACGATGCTACTGCTGGCACCAAACGGCGGTTCTTGTATGATGCAGTACAGTACCATACAGTACAGTGTGACATCTGTGAAATCAGACACCCACAGCTCGCACCCCGCCACTCGTCACTCTGCTTCTCATACTCACGAAACAGCTGTTGAATTCGTTACAGTAGAGTATGTCCCACAAACGGTACTCATAACCAGCGTCTCCAACTACGACATCTCAAGACAATACTAGCTACTACGACAGCTATTGATTGTCACATGTCAGTTATCACTGTACCGGTACCACGCTTGCCGACGCTGCTGACGATGCTGGCCTGCTGACCCACTGATGATACTGACCTGCTGACGCTGCTGACGATACTGACACTCTGACGTACACTGACATCAATGGTTATAGCAGCGCCGTGAGATGAGTACAGGGTGAGCTTGTGTTCATTGCTTGCACACCCCCCCCCCCCTTCACTACACCTAGGAAGGTGTACTTTATAGGACACTCCAACTCCAGCAGTAAACCGGATATCGGAAATCTGAAAAGTGCATTTTGTTTGGAATCGTTGTTGGCCTGTCGGTTATGAGTTGACCAGTCGGTTGTGATTTGACCAGTCTTTAAGACCAGTCAGTTGTCATTCAACCAGTCAGTTGTCATTTGGCCAGTCACTCTGACCAGCCACTCACGACCCTTTCCGTCCATTTTTTGTACGGCCTCCGTGGAAGAACCACAAGTATATGGCTGTACTCGTTGCAACCAGGGGTAGCCAATGGTGCAGTCTTCGTCTTCATACGCTGACTATTCACATCGCCAGGAGGACGCCAAGGGAGGACGTATTGGCAGCAATGTCGTGACTTGGGTAGACGTATTGATAGCAATGTCGTGACTTGGGTAAAGACGTAAAAGTGACATTGCCAAAAAGTATATAACTACAAGGAATCGCCCTACTGTAATGTACTCAGAAGCTGCAGTAGATTACCAGTACTCGTACTGTACAGTATCGTACAAACACTTGCCTGACCACTTAAGCGCCAACTAACACAGAGTCGCACAGTACCTATCCACTCAAACACCAAACACCAATCACACAGAGACGTACCTTGGGTACACAGGGTGGACTACGGCTGCTCCTGTTTATCCGAACCACTCTATGAATGACGTTGGAGAGGGTGTCAGAGGGAGTGTCGGAGAGGAGTGTGTAATGATGCACCGGTATCCATTGTCACAAACAGCTGTACTGTGTGAGCTACCATTCTAACCGTTTGACCAGTCCTGCCCTGGCCTTCACTCCGATGAAGAGAAGGGAATTTTGTCCGACACTTGGTAAGTCTGATTGTGATGTTGCAACAAACCAACAGTTTCCGGTGGTAATCAACAGAGTGCACGGAAGTTACTCTACTAGTGGTTACTCTACTCCAGAAATTGTTGGCTTATGAAATCCATGTCCAGGGACAAGAGTTGAACAAGAGTTGCCAAAAGCGTTTCTTCTCCTTGTCTACACTTGTGGACGGCTACGCTCGACAATTCACTCACTCTCTCGACAGTTCTCTCTCGACAGTTGGCTCACTACGCTCATCTACTGTGCTCGTCTACTTACAACAATTAATTAACAATAAACATACATGATAGTGTCCGCGCCTAACAGGCCTCACAAGTCCTCACTGACTCTATTCACCCTCTACTCTCTCTGGCTCTCCTCTTCGGCTACTTTTCCATGGAGGGCAAATTACTCGACAACCAAGACAGACCCTCAACCAGACCCTCTCCGGTCTTGGCGGTGGAGGCAACCACACACCAGGTGCGGCCCTTGAGCGAGTTGAGCTGTAGCTTCTCTGTCACCTCCTTGGGATGCATGGCCTCCTTGAGATCCTGCTTGTTGGCAAACACCAGCAGCAGCACGTCCTTCATTTCGCGGTCGTTGATGATTCGGTGCAGTTCCTGGCGAGCCTCGTCGATTCGAGCTCGGTCGGCGGAGTCAACCACGAAAATCAGACCCTCGGTACCGGTAAAGTAGTGACGCCACAAGGGACGGATCTTGTCCTGTCCTCCAACATCCCACACGTTGAATTTGATGTTTTTGTACGTCAACACCTCGACGTTGAAACCCACCGTGGGCACCGTGGAAATGCCCTGGTTGAGCTTGAGCTTGTACAGGATGGTGGTTTTGCCCGCTGCGTCCAGCCCGAGCATGAGAATTCGGCATTCTCGGCTGCCAAATAGTTTGGCGAGGATTTTAGACATGGAGTTGCCCATCTGAGTTAGCATGGTGGCATGGTAGCGGAGGCCGAATATCGACTGGCCGTAGGTCACGAGTGTTGAATGGAAGACATCAAACGGAATCACGTGCGACGGTTAGGTACATTGTGAGACACTGTTTGACACCAGGCAAACGACTTTCCAGAAGGAAGGAGTGTTAGATGAACGTCAAACGGTACAGTTCAACGTGACAGAGTGATTGTAAACACAGTGAATGAGAGAATGGGGCACTTCATCACGTGGACTGGGGACGTCACAGCACAGTGAATGGTTTGAGACATTGTATGGCTTGGTGGAACATAGTCATGTGATGCAACAGAAGAAGTGAAAGGTGGTTCATGTTCGTGTTCATGACAATCATTGAACGACTAACGTGGACCGTTCGTGTGATGAACCAAATCAATCATTCGAATCCTTCACGTCAGCCACTCGTTGAGCGGTGAATCGTTGAGAGATGAACCGTTGATAGATGAACCGTAGAGCGATTCACAGCACGACGTCACTCACAGCCACTTGGTCGACTCATGATTCATGACACCATTCCATTTGGACTGTCTTCAAGTACCCTCGGAAGAGTCACGTCAGACGCACGCCATTTCACCATTCTACTGGAGCACAGCCCATCAGGTAGATATTGGCGAAACAGCTGAAACAGTCAAACGAGCCGTATCCATACCGCGTCAGAAACGACTGTTAGAAACCACTGGAGTACCTGAATCACAACAATCACGTGACTGCAGTGGACGTACTCGACAAACAGAAACCGACCTGGCCATGGGGGGTATGTATGATACCCCTGTTCACCATTCGAGGTGTGAAACGGGAGTAGCGACAGAGCTTGAGCAGTTACAACTTCAGTAATCACACCGCCGCTGCCATCTTCAGCTCTCATCACGTTCCTCATTTCACCCATTTGCCACTGTCAGAAAAAACATGTACTCGTCACTCACGAAACGTCATTCACGAAACGTCATTCACGAAACGTCACTCACGAAACGTCACTCACGAAACGTCACTCACGAAACGCCATTCACAAAACGCCATTCACAAAACGCCATTTACGAAACGCCATTCACGAAACACGTTATTCGCAAACAGTTTCTTTCACAATGTTCCTGAAAATGTCCACAGGTACGCGTCTCCTGAGCGCTGAGCGACTGAACTGGGTGGGACTGTGCTGAACGTGAGTGTACGCGTTGACTTCTCGTCCGTGTCACTCCTTCTGGGTAACTCTCTCTGTGTATCTCCTCCTTTTCCTCCCTCCTCCTCCTCCTTCTCCTCCTCCTCCTCTCCTCCTCTCCTCCTCTCAGGTCATACTCACTGTAACAAACGAAACTAGCAAAGAGGGACGTGTTTGTGGGGTGTATTAGGCTGATAATGTGCAACGGCTAGACGGTATCACGGAACGATTCTTCACGGGCAAGGAATGTGGGTGGTCTCGTCGGTGAAAGAAAACGTGTCGTTTGGTAGTTTGGTGGTGAACGCTGAACTGGTGGGTAGTGGTAGCGTGAGAGAGGTGCGTGTCTTTTGAGTTTGGCAGCTAAGATAGGGGTTGGCTAGAGTTGCAGGGGTCACGTGAGTGGCGGGGGGGGATCACCCCGTGTATAGAAAACGACTATGACAGCTGTTTCGGTTGCTTTTCCGACCTGTCGTGTGCCTTTTTCATTCCCTACTGCTGTATATATTACGATTATACGATTATACTGTACTGTGCCACCTCCTTGTCGTACAGTCTTCATCTGACAGGTCTACTCCCAGTAAAGGTTATTCTAAAAATGGTTTTAACTTATAATACGAATGGACGGAGAATCAACTAAGGGCGAGTATAAGTGTGTGCGGGGTGATTTCGCTGGAGAAAAAAAAAGTACACGCATCTACTTTGTCCCCTCAAATCAATTCCATTTTCCCCTTATTTTTCCCCAATTTTTCCTCGTGTTTAGAAAATAAAATCCCACCTCCCTCGGCCAATTATCCCCAACAGTAAAGATGCACCATCTCCTGCACGTGTATAACCTCTGGGAGCATGAGGGACGGTTTTCCCGCGTCTTTGCTTGGAGAAACTGACATTTATCAGCTGTTTATGATTTTTCCGATTTTCCCCGATTTTCCCCGATTTTTCCGAGCAAATTACAAGAAAATCCCAGAAAATCCACAAACTACTCCAAACTACTCCAAACTACCCCAAACTACCCCCAACCGTCCCAACGCGTCCCCATACCCATCCAACACCACCCGTTGCCTTCTATCATAAATTTAATAACCCCCTTGCATTGCTTTTTCGCTAAACCGAATCTTGTCTCACCTGTAACCACCCGGTAGAAAAACAGATTGCCGCAAAAGAAGCCCCGTGCGCCATCCAAGAATGACATTGTCAACAATTACGGGAAGCACTAGTGTACGGGAAACTAGGAGGGTTTCCGAGGTGGGAAGCCCCCCTTTGAGTCATAGCTCGCCCATAACCGCCGCTAGACCAAAACGGACTGCACTCCCGGATCCGCACGGCTCGCCTACCCCGTATTCGGGCCTATAATACCGTCTAAAGGTGCTCGCGGGCGGCTCAGCACCAAAACAGCTAAACACAAAACAAGGGGTAATAAGGTTTGGCTGCGTTCGATTCGGCTAAGAATAAGGTTGCCACAAGACGCGAACATCTTGGGTTAAGCGAAACGTCACGTGAAGCAACAGTCGTGCCGTGTAATAAACCGGCCAAAAATCGGAAAAATCGGGAGAAATTATCAGTAAATATTAACACCGAACTCTCTATTTATTCCAGTTGTCTCAGATTAAATATCGCTCCAATGGAGATACTACGGTGGGGGGTAGACCCGGGGTGTCTTTTCAGTTCCAGCTTGCTCAGGTTAGGTGATACGAAAAAACAAATAGTACCATTGTAATCTCTAGACGATTTCACACATTCTGGTATCCTCGTTTTCGTGATTCCGTCTCTCTATCGAGTTTTATATCGACCGCGTGACTTTGCCTTCATTTGATCCCCGGTTCGATTTCTCCTTGGGTATTGATTAAAAAAGACCCGAATTTTGCTAAAAAAAGGAATTTCGATATACGTCATTTCTTCCACTGATTCGGCTGGTGTTTTCGGCTTTTTTGTAGCGGCAAACACTGAACGAATGTCAAGCAGTATGATTATTACGCATGTGAAGTTTAGGCGTGGATATTGGGTGATGGAGAAACAACCATCTCGTGTAATATTGCCCTGATAGGACCGATATTGGTATCATTATGAAGGCGGAGGTGTGGCGATTCTTATTTTCTAGTTCGTTTTCAGACTCATATACTGGTCACAAAGATATAGCCCTTCTAAGATACCCACACTCAACATTTCGTAGGTTGGTATTTAAGGTTCCAATATCCCACATCGAACTTGTGATGGGGTAGTTTAGAACATCGATAACTTGTGCTGTGATAGTCGGAAGTGGATGATTTTTACATATTCATGCTCGGAATCTATCTGAAAGTGTGGATATTTGATCCATTTATCTCCACTTCCTCTCCTCCATAAGCTATACACTCCCATATAATATCTTAACTCGCATAAACTCTCTTGTATTTAAGGTTTGTGATACCACTGTAGAGATGTCATGGTGGACTAAATAGTGCGTCTATCTTACGTAATACAAGTCTTGGAAGCGGGAAAACTACGCCAGAATGATCCTCAAGATCAGATGAATAAAACGGTACCACTGCCGTACATATCTGTTGTGTATTTGGTGAGTTCCATGTGCCCCAAAATCAGCATAAAATATACGATTAAAGCTTAGCGGTACGAGTTCGAGAATTTGAAGGCAACTTCTGGCCCATAATACTTTCTACTAGAGACACAAACACAAGTCTTTTATTAGCTCATAATAATGCCCAAATCACGACAGTTCCAATGGTACTATTTTCGTCTCTGTACCTATATTGCATCACTAACTACAACATCCCGTATACTTGCAGAGGGTTGTCACTGGGCTGATGTTACCCAAAACGACAATCATACAAGTACAAACACTATACCATCTGATTCTCTTGAACCCAAGGAGAATACCACATTTGTTATTTTTTCGACCACGCTCAAACTGATCAAGTTGTATGGCTCTCTAGATACTACCGAAAGTCAACTAAAAAGTCAGATGTAGTTAGATATTGTGAGCTTTATCAACTAGTCTTAACTAAACGTTGTTGATCACTTTGCTCAAAACCCCGACTGTTATTAAATTTTTTTTGTCAAAACCACAATTGTGACGATCTCCACAGCGTTATTTCAACACCAGTCACCCGCTGAGTAATGGGCTTATGTAACCTGAACTGCGCTTATTAATCGGTTTGAGCTGACTAATCTTTTTTCACTGACTAATCGGTTTGAGCTGATTAATCGGTTTGCGCTGACTAATCGGTTAAGGGTTTACCACTACACAAGTACACGCAAAAACCACATATCGATCATTGGTCAAATCACAGATTGAAAAATATATTTCGATAGAGAACAATGAGGAGATTTCAAATCTTGTGTCTTTTTTTAGCCTGTGATTTTTTTAAGAAATTATGTGTTTTTTCCAAAATCAGCTAAAAACTCAAAATCTCTCAAAATCTCGTATTTGAAACTCAAAGTCTCTGTTTTTGAACCCTAATTCCTTTGGGTTTTTCCAAAAGAAAAATTGCAGAAGAAAACGAATGACATATTTTGAATCTCCCTGTCATTCTCTATTGACTGGTGCAACTATTATTCCAATCGGATGTGTTGTTGTACTTACTTTCAATTGGCTTACGAGTACGAGTACGAATATACAGACACATTGGTACATATATTAGTCACTATATTTATCCCCACTCAACAGTAGCAGGGGACTTGGAGGTGACGTCGTAAACCACTCGGGCGACACCGGGACCCTCGTTGACAACGTTCCTCGTTGACAATTGCAGAGCAATGACCTGCTCGTAAGTTCGCTGGTCACCCATGACACCAACGGACTTGACGGGAAGGAGACAGCCAAAGGCCTGAGAAATCTCCTCGAAGATACCAGCCTTATTGATCTCTTCAATGTAGATGAAGTCGGCCTTTCGGGAAATCTCGACCTGGAGGGGGTGACCTCACCGAGGACTCGAATAGCGATACCGGGACCGGGGAAGGGATGTCGCCCCACAAGGTCGTGGGGAATACCTATAATCTCTCTGAGCTTTCGGACGTGTTTGAAGATATGCCGCTGGCACTCGACCCGACTAATGGGAAAACTCAAGGTAAAAAAAGACCCCTCGAGGTGAAGGCTGAATTGTAACTGAACATGAGTGAAGCTCAAGGAGTCAAGCAAGTAGAAACCCATGTCTGTACGGAAAGAGAGGAAGACATGTGTAAGTCTTTTGAGGGGATCAATGGATCGGCCCGATTTCGTAGAGGGGGCAAGTTGGCAGAGTTGGGGCAGTTTTTTTATATTTTTTTTGTTTTTCGCCATATCACCCTCCTAGCCAGACTGGTCGCGCATATGAGTGGATAATGACGGCGGGAAACACACCTCCTCGGTTCGTGCAAGCAACTCGACAACTTTACGTAATTACAATCAGACTGTGCACAAAAAGATGTGAGGTCATTGATATCTCCTCCTGATCGGGCCTCTCAGACATGTCTTTGTAACATGTGTGACATACTCCGCAGCCAAACAACTCTAGGTACAGTAATGGTGGGAAACTTGTGACACTCCCGACTGGCTTTCTCGAGTACGAGTACTAAACTCGCACCGTACACGAGCCTACACTGCGCGTTCTGAAATATAGAAAACTCACCTGTTCAAATACACCAGTCCATGGACACCGAGTTTAGGGGGGTGGGAAAATAACTGAAATCAATACACCTGTGGCCATCTGTCTTTCCCCTTTGCGACGTCTCACACGTCTATTTTAGGTCAGTAGCTGGAGAGAAGACCGAAACTTGTGCCCAGATGAACGATCGGTTTTGAATCGACACAGAAGAACCATCAGTTTTGAGTCGACACGAATGAACGACGAAACAGTTTCACGCCATTCCTGGGTAGTTACGACAAGAGTACAGTACTACATCGAACTGCATCGTACTGCATCGTCACAGCACTGCGCAGCACTGTTTATACACGAAAATGGTGGCAGAGAAACGATTACCATGGTGCACTTTTCAAATCATTTACTATAAGGGGCACGAGCAAAGTGGGAGTCTTACGTGAATGTAGTGACGAGTGAATGTAGTGACGAGTGAATGTAGTGACGAGTGAATGTAGTGACGAGTGAATGTAGTGACGAGTGAATGTAGTGACGAGTGAATGTAGTGACGAGTGAATGTAGTGACGAGTGAATGTAGTGACGAGTGAATGTAGTGACGAGTGAATGTAGTGACGAGTGAATGTAGTGACGAGTGAATGTAGTGACGAGTGAATGTAGTGACGAGTGAATGTAGTGACGAGTGAATGTAGTGACGAGTGAATGTAGTGACGAGTGAATGTAGTGACGAGTGAATGTAGTGACGAGTGAATGTAGTGACGAGTGAATGTAGTGACGAGTGAATGTAGTGACGAGTGAATGTAGTGACGAGTGAATGTAGTGACGAGTGAATGTAGTGACGAGTGAATGTAGTGACGAGTGAATGTAGTGACGAGTGAATGTAGTGACGAGTGAATGTAGTGACGAGTGAATGTAGTGACGAGTGAATGTAGTGACGAGTGAATGTAGTGACGAGTGAATGTAGTGACGAGTGAATGTAGTGACGAGTGAATGTAGTGACGAGTGAATGTAGTGACGAGTGAATGTAGTGACGAGTGAATGTAGTGACGAGTGAATGTAGTGACGAGTGAATGTAGTGACGAGTGAATGTAGTGACGAGTGAATGTAGTGACGAGTGAATGTAGTGACGAGTGAATGTAGTGACGAGTGAATGTAGTGACGAGTGAATGTACGTAAGCTCGGAACGCATAGTGAACACTCGCACCATAGTAAGCACTCGCACGTTTTCCTTCGCCGCAACATGTAACACTCACGCGTTTTGCTTCGCCGCAACATGTAACACTCACACGTTTTCCTTCGCCGCAAACATGAGCGAAGCGAATGTTTGCGCTTCGCTCACGTTTGCAGTCATGCCTGGGCGTAGCTCGTGGGAAACGCCCCCCGCTTTCCATTCAACTCTCCCTCCGTCCACCCATCCCTATCACCCTCAACCACCACAATCTGATCTCCCACCTGGATACTCAACTCGGTATCGTCCTGCGCATTGTAATCGTACAAGGCCGTGACATACTCCACCTTTTTGGCTCCCTGCTTAGGAGCAACGGGAGGGCCCTTTCGTTTGATGGAAAAGGCAGACTTTAGACTACCACCTCCTCCTCCAGACGAAGGAGTAGTGGCACTCTTGGGAGGATTTAAGTCGACGTAGGATGCAGGAACCAGTCCATCTGTACCGTCGCCCTTTCTCACCCGAATCCACCCAGATCCATCGTCCATCTCCAGCACAGTCACGTGTTCATTCTCGGAAATAAACACCTCATCGGACCCCTGAGGCTCGTATCGGTACAGGACCAACGCAGACGTCTCCTTGTTCCAGGGAATAGGGTCGCCTTCTCTGTACGTCAGCGTATCCAGAATGAGCTTTCCTGTTCCTCCAAGCCCCGACGAGGTCGTGTTGGCTCTCTTCACAGTCGGCTCAGGCACGTTTCTGTCGATTTTCTTCTTGCCAAACAGAAAATTGTGCCGTTTTTTGATCACCACGGGCTGGTACGACTCCAAATCCGTCTCGCCCGTGTTGTGTTTGATGGTCTCGGTTTCCACCTCGGCAATGGTTCGCTTTGTATCGTCGACCGTGAGACTTCTCAGGGCGTTGATACTCTGACTAAGCAGCTCAAAGTGGTTGTTGGAGGCCGAATTCGAGTCTGCTTCCGCCAGTTTGGTCGCCTTTCGTTTCTCCAAGTCCTGGAAACCGGCCTCCTTGGACGCAATCGTGTCTTCAAACTGCCGACTGAGTCGCTGAGAGTCGCCCAGAACAGTATGGAGGTACCGCAAGGCCACATCATCCAGTACCATGTTTTCGTCATCGTGCCAGATGGGACAGGGCTCGTAGATAAAGTCGACGGGCTCCGTCCATCCGTTTGGAGCAATGTTGTGCTTGGCAAACATGACCGAGTCCAAAACGGGGTTGTTTTGAGCCACCATGTCGATTGTGGCGTTCATATGCTGCGTACACCGATCGTTGCAGGCGATTTCCAGACCAGCGGCCTTGCTCAACAGACCGTTGGTGAGCTTGACACGCAACTCGTTCAGCTCCTGGTACCGGTCCAGCAGCTCGGGAACGTCCTGGTGGTAGTACTTGTCCTTGAGCCGGTTGGCCACGTTGATTTTCACCAGGTACATGTTTTTGGCGTCGTTCATGTCGGCGTTTTTCGATTCCAGCTTGCGTTCCAGTTTCTCCTTTGACTGGCCAATGAGACCTCCGAGAGCCCCGCCCTTCTGGCCCTTCATTCGCTGGCTCTCCACCGACTGGCAGGCGTCGTAGTATGCGGTCCTGGTCTTTTTCAGCAGCGAATAGTAGCCGTCGCGGTCCTCAATGAGCTTTTCCGAAAACGTTTGCAGGTTTTTTCGCACGTTTTCACTCTTGAGAGCGAGAGCATGGACCTGGTCGGCAATCTGGAGGTTCAGTTCCGAGGCCAGGCGGTTCTTTTCCTTGGCCAGGGTTTCCGTCTGGGTCAGAATCTCGCCCCATGTCACCAGAGAGGCGGATTCGAGGGAGCCAGGAGTGACCTCGGGGTTTTCTCCCACGGATAGTACCGACGACACTTTTGCCTTCTTTTCGAAAAATTTGGAGGACAGGGAAGAGAGTTTGGAAGAGTACTCCTTTTCAATGGCGGCTCGTTCTCGGTAAAAGGACTGAACGTCGGAGAGGAAGGAGATGCCGTGTTGGGACTGGGTTAGTAAGAGCAAAAGCATGAGAGGCTTGCCTCGAGTGGTTTAGCCAGAGTCAGGCGGAAGGTCTCGAGTGGTTTACAGAGCACTGAGACTGGCTGTGTCATAGTTGAATGGGGTAGTCGGTTTATGGAGTGATTTTACCAGACAGCAGAGCTTCAAGGGCTGGTGTGACAGACAGTAAAGCGTGGCTTTCCTCCTGAGACGTCATAGCCAGCAGTACCAGTGTTCAAACAATTGAGTCCGATGGTGTGAGAAACATCAACAGTCGATTCCGTATGCTGACATAAAGCTCTCTTCTGGACAGTGTCTTAGCGGCAGAAACAGATGCTGACTGAGACCCTCCTCAGTGGCCAACACATATGCCCGAGCCACGACACGTCTCCAAGACACGTGATGTTGGTGTAGTAAACCTCTCCAGTTGTGTAGCGTGCGCTGAGGACTCTAGAGTTGACTGTGTAGACAGTAGACACTCGAGACACATTCATGACAGTGTAAACAGACTAGTAGCCAGTAGCCAGTAACACACCGCAAGTGTGTCGTATCAGTAACCACCTGCCTGTCGTCACCAAGTACACCAACAGTAAGCTGTCTTCTGACTAACGCTTACCTAACGCTTACCAAGCAATACCACCCATTAGCAATACCACCCATTTCCACCCTCCTCCTTACTCCTTACTCCTCCTTACTCATCTTGTCTCTCATTACTCCATGCTCATCTTGTCTCTCGTTACTCCATACTCACCCAATTATCAACCCGCTCCCAGCCATCGAGCAGCTCGGTGCCCATGCTAACTTGAACGTCCGTCATGGTGAATGTCTTTGTCTCAGAGAAATGTCGCTCGTTATCGTCTTATCAAAATCGTCAAGGATGTCGCTACTGCGCACTCCTCACAACATGTGGCAGGATAGACGCCTGTTGCCGTGGAGACGCATTGCCTAAACTTAAAATCGTTACCCGGATCAAACCTTTCCCCGTTACTTATGGGTGTATAAAAAGACATATGGATGATTTACTGGTGTTTATCGAATCCTGACACTCGTCCCATCACCTTGCCAGTTTTCTTTTTTTTAATTACACGTCACAAACACGAAATAACACCTGTTTACTAATTTTAACTTGTGTGGGGAATACTGTAATTTTCCGGATTAACCCTCGTGAGCGGCAGTGTTAGTAAGAGGGGTATCTCGTGCTCTGCTTAGTCATGCGCGGTTACGTCAGCGTGTGTTACGTCACATCAGGCTTACGTCACCAGGCTTACGTCACCATCTTTCTTACTAAGCAAACTCAATCGTGCCGTATTAATCAGCAAACCGTTGGGAAGGATGTAAAATTCTCATTTTTCTTGCTATTGCCCCAATATCCACTTATGTGCACTCGTAACAACCCCCTTGATTCAATTGCATATGTGTTCACTCGTGGTCGCCCATACTATATCATCCTGGGCATTTGTGCAAATATTATCCCGTTCGCGGGCTGTTGATTACTCATCCCCCCTTCAAATTTGTGAACCTTATTTTGAACCTTAAACTTCCATGTTGCGATTTGTTTTATACGCGTCTTGAACGAGTTCATTTGAGGGTGTTAAAAGTGGTTTCAATGGTTTATGTTTGTTTTCGGCACTCTATGTGCCAAAATCACTCAATATATTCCCCCTCTGACGATATTTTAAAACTGTGTCAACTCGGAATCGAACTCACAATCACTAGTGTCAAACCTTAAATACAACAGACACATGGCTCAAAACACTTCTTTTTTGTGTCCATCACAACCAAACATGTCAGGTAAGTAGGCCCCCATGGTTGCGCCTCAATCCCGCTAACACAGTCGATTTCAACACCCTCGCCAAGCAGTTCTGCGAGTTCTACTACCAGACCTTTGACACCGACCGGTCTCAGCTCGGCAACCTGTACCGAGATCATTCCATGCTCACCTTCACCGGCACCCAGCTCCAGGGAGCTCAGGCCATTGTTGAGAAGCTGGTCAACCTGCCCTTTGGCCAGGTGCGACACAAGATTTCCGACATTGACGCCCAGCCTGCTTCTGCCCAGGGCGGTGATGTGATTGTGCTTGTTACCGGAGAGCTCTGTGTTGACGGTGACAACCCGTTGCCTTATGCCCAGGTGTTCCATCTCATTCCCGATGGATCTTCTTACTACGTTTTCAACGATATTTTCCGGTTGAACGCTTAAGCCGTGAGCAAATGGTTTAGCGACACAATCATGAGCGGCCACCAACCATGGCCAGCGAAATGGTTGAGATGGTTAGCAAGTGACAAACGCACAATGTCACCCAGCACTACCATAGGAAATGATGAAGATGAAATCTGACTTTACACGTAGATCTTTCCAGAGTGGAGCCATTGTAGAACACCTCACAAGTCTGTAGTTTCTACAAGTTTTGTATTATCTGTAGATGTTCCCATGGTGGACGCTCCAGCTCGTTTGATGGGTTAGGTTCAAGTAATACTAAACTAAAGCGTCAACAAAGTATACTTGGGATGTCAGGTTTCAAACGACGAAACCGTAGAAAATTAATACTGCAATGGGTATTTATTATGGAATATTCATTTAGAACCAGTTGATTATCTATCGATTAAACGTCTTTCCATTGCTGTAGCACCTCGGGAACATCGAAATGGGTACCCCTAGGCGAGTTTTTTCTTTAACTATTCCCAACAAACGTCAACTAATAATCTGCCTAGCCATGGAACGTCAATAACATGTAATGACTGAGTATGGAACACCAAAAGAGCCGTGTGGAACGAACCGTCAGCAGCAGAATTTCCCCCAGACGTCATGTATTGCACACGATTGACCCAATCAGATGGACTGTGGGGTTACATGTTCTCCATCGATGAGCGCTACCATGTATCTTGCATCTTAGAGAGATGATGATTCCGCGAAAACCGACAACCGAAAACACAATGACAGCGTGTAAATGTTTATCCAGAGTTATTGGCACAGAGATGTTTGTCCAGGGCTGTTTGGACAATTGTGTGTGTCCCATCATTTCAATACAGACGTTCGAATTGCACACTGTTTGTTGAGCAACATCGTATAAATCCAGTCATGCTCGATTTGCAAGCTGGACAGCCACTGACGGTGTCGAAAAAATCTAAAGAGTGCGTTCGACTCGAATCGGCGGTTTGAGTCAATGGTAGAAATTTCAGCTTCACCGGCCCGTTTTCCATCGAGTTACATTGTGCTTGTTTGGTTGAGCGGTGCAGTTCACATTGACAAGAGAGATACACAACTTTTGTCAGAGAAACAATAGAGAAAATCTGAAGAGTGCGTTCGTTTCCAAATGGCGGGTTTAATCAACAATAGAATTTCCAGCTTCCAAATCTCGATTTCCACAGAGTTGTGTGGTGCATCTGTTGTATTGAAGTGCTCGTTTTGGGCCATGTCAATAACTTTGTCTGAGGGAACTTGGCTTAACAAAACTTTAACTAAAGTGACAAGTAATTGGTAGTTGATGGGGAAAATTTGAGGGATGGTGGTGAGGGAAAACACTATTGTAGGGGGCAGTTTTTACTAGATATTTGTTTAGAACTGGTAGATGGGCTATCGAATGAGATAGATTACGTGACGGCAGCACGGCGGGAACACCGAAATAGGTACCCCCAGAGGAGTTTTTCTTTAACTATTTATTGTTAGCGTTAAGTGTGGGAGATGGAGATCTTAGTTAGGTTGGTCAGTTTTGGGGGTACAGGAAAAAGGAGTTGATGTAAAGATGGAGTGAGGCAAGGGGAGTAAAATGCACTCTTTGGGTTTTTCCTATCGTAGCCCCGGCGTAACATGGCTGTGTTCTGGCGTACTTTAGATGTATTCTAGCTGTTTTTGTCGGAGTCGTGCCATACTTGAGAGTAAGCGAGTTGATATTTTGACAGGATGATTATCACGTGATTATTTACGAGTTTTCAGAAAAAAATATGACAGAAATCACCCATATTCACCAAGTTACAGAGTATCTTCTTCTTTCTTCGCGACCCTTCCGACTAATGTCCAATTTGGTCCAACTATTTACTGCACACTCCACTACTTCCAACTACTGTGGGAGTAATTGTCTAACTAACTCTACTGTTGTATCAACTACCGTGCCAGTGCGAGATATCAGGTGCCGTACACCATCGTACTACACTATCGAACAATACAGCATTGATAGCTCCCCGTTCGTTCCTCTCGTGACTTGATTGCCTCCACATTGGCTGGACGTGCACTGCTCGTTCTGGCGGTGTCAATAGCGCGAACATGAAACATGAAACCGAGCCGGTCCATTGACACATCCATAAACAGATGAGGTACAGTTCCGGTAGGGAATATAAATAGACGGTCAGGAAGTTGTTTTTCACCATCGACATCAACAACAACAACAACAACAACAATGCCATTGGTTACATCATCAACATACTACACAGCTGACGGAAAACGCATCTACGCCGACATCCCCCTTGTTGGAGGTGAGTATCAACATCAGAATCAACATGAGAAACCCGCCGTGTTCCGTACTAACCCAGCCACCAGCAGAGGACCGAAATACGAATGCGTCATCTGCTGATTGAGACAACGGTATATATTCAATGAATAAATGACGTTATCAAAAACTTCCAGACGGTTCCGTAAAAACGCACTCTTTGGATTTTCTGTAGATGGTCCTGTTCGTGAGTGGGTGTATGAACAGAACAAACGCTCTATAAACTTAGCTACAGGATATACACTGGAATAAATAGAGATTAATTAGATACAGCCAGACACTACGAACAAAACGCACTCTTCCGATTTTCTGTACATGGTCTGGTTCGTGCGATAAGTGTATGACATGAAATGTAAGTGTAGAAACAAAATGTCGTACAGAATCTGATACAGAAGATGTACTGTTATAAATACCAGATATTTCGGTACTTCGAGATGTTAAGGGCAAAATACACTCTTCAGAATTCTCGCAACTTGTCCTGTTCATGAGTTGAGTGGACTGTATTATTTCAGCATGTTGGAACAGAACGCCGTACAAATTCAGCTACGTTGAGTATTCTGGAAATTTGAAGCATTAATCCTGTGCATTTAGACCCTACAAATAAAATGCACTCTTCGGAATTCTCATAACTAGTCTTGTTGAGAAGATGCGCGTAAGAAATGAATTGCAGGTGATGAGACAGAAAGCCCTATAAAATCAGCTACATGGCATAAATGCAAAATATTTAGATATTCCCATACCCTACGGACAAAATGCACTCTTTGGGTTTTGTATATCTGGTCTTGTTCAGGAATTGTATCAACGTCTTCTATTCGCCGTGACGAGACATAACATTGTACAAAATGAGCTATGGACGACATACTGGAATGAACACAGCATAGATAGATACTTCCAGAATGTACGTACAAAACACACTCTTCAGAATTCCCCCAGGTGGTCTTGTTATTGATTTAGGTACACCAATTCTGTTCTTCTTCTGTTCTACTTATCACACACAAAAGTAGATACACTGTAGATTTCGAAATAGCAAAGACATACATAGATAATACCTAGTCTCCCGAGAATAATGCACTTTTCAGATTTTCTGTACCTACTCTCGTTCAAAAAATATATGTCATCTCTACAGCTAGTACATGATTGAACATGTTCATTCAAAAGCAGCTACATTATAGCGAGAGCAATTTTGAAAACTCCAAGTGATACAACTCGACGATACTCACAATATGCACTCTTCGTGTTTCCTACAACTAGTTCCGTTATCGAGTTGAACATACAGTACGTGCTGTAAGTGACAAAACAGTAACGCCGTACCAAACCAGCTACATTGAAGGTGGAAGAAATAAAAAATACATAAACCAATCTAACCCGCTTTGAAGAACAAAATGCGCTTTTCAGAATTCCTAAACCTAGCCCCGTTCTCGAGTATCGTAATGTACACATCTTCTGTTCTTCGTTACAGAACAATAATACCAATCAAAAGCAGCTACATTGCAGAGTCACGAAATAAAAGTCCTTGAACCAAAATAATCTGATTCGGCAGACAAAATGCACTCTTCAGAATTTCCCCATCTAATCCCGTTCTAGAGTTGGCTGCACCGTACGTATTGGACGTTCTCAGCCAACAGCACCTCTCAGAACCTGCTACGTTTGATATTCAAGAAATATAACACATGTGTCTTGTTCGACTCGTCTTCACGAACAAAATGCACTCTTCGAAATTTCTGTAACTCGTCTTGTCCAAAAGTTGTCTTCACATGTTCTATTCTTCATTATTATGCAACTGGAACACCGGCCAAAAGCAGCTACGTTGTATATTCTGGAAAACCAAGACACTCATCTTGTTCAAATCGACGTTTCAAACAAAACTCACCGTTCAGAATTCCCCCATCTCCTCTTGTTCGAGAGTTGTACTCCACTCTTCTCGTGGGTAAACTTCCCAGTCTTCAGTACACTGACTGATCCTATACTATACATGTGCTATATAATAGGCCATTCATTCCCTCATCTGGTGATACGCGGTGAGACCATGTACTCGGATCAGCACCCTTGAGCGTCAAACCCATTCACCAACTACTGCACTCGCTCCACCAGTTCCCCTGTTCTCTTCATCGTAGTCACTGTCAAAGTTGTAGCAACAGACTTGTTCATGCACATACCTCATGCCCATGCTCCTCCTCCCCCGGATCTCACCATCCCATGCTCCTTCTGATAATCCTTCTGATCATCTTCCTTCTGTTCTTCTGTAGTGTTCTCATCCAGTCTCATTGTACAGGATCAGAGGCCAGTACTGTACTCGGGTAACCCCTGCTGCCGGTCGCAGTCATTCACGTGGCTCGCCGGCAGTCTCAGGTAGCTCTCGTAGCTCACTCCTTCTCACGTCACCTCCTGCTCACGTCAGTTGCTGGTCGCGTCAACCTGCTCCCATCGGTTCACTTTGTTCGGGTCTGCTCACTCCTGCTCCCGTAGGCTCCTTGACTCGAAACCGCTCACGGCCCACTTCGTTCACGGTTTCTAGCCCACGTAAAAACCCACAAAACACCTGTCCAAAATGTTCTCATAATTCACCCACGCATGCGTCTTCATAAACAGGCTGGTTCCGTCTCGTCCAGCACAAACCATCAGCTTGGGCACTCCTCCGGGATGAAAGTTCAGATACGGCGTGATGTTGTACACCTTGCCATTCAGGACCATCCACGCATCCTCCTCGCTTTTGTGCTGCTGAAGCATCTCCTTGGTCACTCTCACAGGACCCATGGTATCTACTCCTCGGAGGTTCTTTCCCGAGTTTCGAAGCTTGGCCCAGTCAAGCGGCGAGTACCCGGGTTGCAACACCACCTTTTCACGAGCCCTGGACGCTCCACTGGGCTGAGACAGCCCCCCTACTCCCACCGTGCCTGTGCCTGGAGGAGGTACCTTGAGCGAAGATGCAGACGCCGGAAACCGTCCTGGAGCGGGGCCGCGGCCAATGTTCGGCTGCGGAGTCGGAATCGGGCGATTGGACGTCGCTGGAGGCAACCGATCGGATTTAGTGTCTGCTCCAGATCGCTGATGCGAATCACGGGCGGGAAACATTGTGATTTCGTCATCTGAAACGCTAGAGGCGTCGGTCTTTTGGTCTCCGTTTGTGTTGGCCGGTGTAGAAGGCGGATTCATTTTGTGCTCGCTGGTGGAGTCCGTGTGGAGTGTGGAAATGGAGCTGTGGACAAGACAGAGACAGGTGCGCACATGTTCATGTGTCAAATAGAGTTCAGAACGGAAGAGATGGAACAAGTTGAAAATATACAATAAATGGAGATAAATTGCTAATAAATGGGATAAATTTGTATAAATTTTTGGGAGGTGTTTGGGCATCTTCTGGCCCAGTTTTGTAATCTTTGGAACAGAATTGAGAGCTCTACGGTCATATTTCGTGGTAACTATGCTAAAAGTGCCCCTGTCGCTTTGATACTGGCCCTGTATCGTTTTATCCACTGTTTTTATACGTTTGTATCTTTTTCAGACTTGAAATCGGAGTTTAAGAGGTATTTCTCGACTTTTTCACTTTCTTAGAAATCTCAAATTCCATTTTATACATCCATCCATTAACTCAATCTACTCTTATTTGGTGTCTAAATGTAGCCATTCTTCTCCCAATCCATTTGGTATTGTTCGATACTCGATACCAGCTATTTCCATGGAGAAATCGTCGTTTCAATTACACCGCTGCATTTTCAAAAATACTTGCCAATTGCGCTCCTCCCAACACCGTCCGCTTCTCCCAACAGCTTTGCCGCCCTATTTCTAACCCCAAACTCTCACAGGCTGCTGGGTATTTCGAGCCGCATGACAAACTACGGTGGAGAAACAATATCACGTGACGAGTTTACTGATGAGCGACTTTTGGCGCAAGTGACACAAACAGCTTTCTCACGGTATATAAAGGCGTCCTGTTTCCCACATTATCTTTTTTTGCCTTCGTCCTCTTAACCTCTTGCATTGCTCTTTTTCACCCACCTCACGTCACAGCACATTACAGAACACACCCACAGCAGCCGTTATACTAAGCAAAAGAGTGCATGCATGCGCATCCTTGTCAACTGATCTACCAGCACCAGTACGAGTACCGTACAGTACCAGTATCTATCCCGTTTGGTACGACACAGAGCACGTCTTGAGGAGATAGATTATTACAGGAACCTTCTCTCACGACAAGGCCCTACTACATTAGTCTCGACACTCAAACCCACCCACCCACATGCCCCAAGAGCCAAGCTCGTCTCTTGTCCTCGACTGGCTCTCGTCTGTGTCCAACTCCTTTCTCGCCAGTTACTCGCAGCTGGACGACCACGTGTCCGCTGTCGTTCCTTCTGCCTCTGCTTCTGCATCTGTCGCCACCTCCCACTGGCTGGCCCGTTTGTACGATCGGCTGCTCTCGTTCGTCCACAAACTCCTTCCGAACAACAGACCGTCTGTGACGACGCTGCTGAGCACCACCGCAGCAACCTCTCTGTGCGTCTACATTTTTGCGCCCAGCCTGCTGCCCCAAAACACAATGTTTTCCGTCTTCAGCTCGCGCTCCAAACGCCCCGGACGCTACACGGTTGGCCTGGTCAACCTGGCCAACGACTGCTTCGCCAACTCCAACCTGCAGGCCCTGGCGTCCTTACGATCCTTGCTGCTGTACATTGATGAGGCCATGCTGGTGGGCCTGCCGCAGGAAAACCTGCTGGACAAGTCGCGCAAAAACACCATGCCTGTGGACGCCAAGGGCAAGCCGTACCTGCGGTTGACGCGGGCCCTGGGGTCCATGATCATGGAACTCAACGAACCCGTCAAGAGCCCCAAGACAGTGTCCCCGTGGAAGTTTCTCGTCATTCTCGAGCAGATTTACAACTCGCGAATCAGCCGCAACCAGCATGATGCCCATGAGCTGCTGCATTTGATTTTGGAATGTCTGTCAAATGAATATGAAGCGGCTGTCAAGGACGGCATTTTGAGGTCTGGACAACAGCATCTCAGTGACAGGGATAGTGTCACCAGCTCGATCCCCGAAGCTGATATTGGAACAGACTTTGTCGCTGCCCCTACGCCGACACCTCAGTCGGCAGCCACGGACCCAGAAATGCTCGCCTCGTTCCCCTTCGAGGGTTCCACTATCGACAGAATCGCATGTTCACGCTGTGGATACCTGCCGCCAGTGCAGTCGACGAATTTCCTCGTTTTGTCGCTCATGGTTCCGCAGAAACGACACGCCAGTCTCACAGACCTCATTGACCGCATGACTGCCCCGGAGTACATCAAGGACTATGGATGTGTGTCGTGCCGTCTCAGAGCGGTGTCTTCCAACCCAGCAGCGTACATTGGCCACCCCATCAACGGGTCCAAGGCCAAGTACACCCCCGAGCTTGTGGAGCAGCTGAGCAGTTACTCGGCTAAGATTGACCAGCTGCCCGAGGAGTTGGAAGATACGTTGCCCAAGAACATTTCCTCTCCCATCTCGAAATCCACCCGGTTTTCGAAACTGCCGCTGATTTTGTCGCTCCACCTTTCGCGGTCCATCTACTCGGGCGACAATGCGTCTCGAAACAGCTGCAAGGTTAGCTGTCCCGAGTTTATCGACTTGTACGAGAGCAACCCCAACGTACGGTCACGAGAGGAGAGTCCTGGAGAAGGAGCTGGAGAAGGAGAAGGAGGCGCGTTTGCTGCGGGAATCAGCTCGCTCAAGCCCAAGAAACGCGTCAAGTACCGTCTGGTGGCCATGATCAGACACAATGGTACGCACTACACGGGCCATTACGAGTGCTACCGACGCAAAAACCTCACGTGGTGGAAGGGATGCATCCAGAGATATTCCAAGCGTGCCGAGGGAGACAAGGAGGACAAGGAAGGGGGAGAAAAGGGGGAGAGGGGAGATACCGGAGATACAGGAGACAGAGGAGAAAGAGGAGAAAGAGGCGCTTCTGAGCCTCCGGAGATTTCTGTGGATACCACGATGCCGTCTCCTTCTCTTTCTGCGTCCCAGCCGTCTCCTGTGTCCAAGGCCGCGGCGTCCACGTCGTCCACCAGCTACGTGACGCATTCCAACAGCTCGAGTTCCAGCGATCTCAAGGGTCTGGACACGGGGATGACGGAAAACACGTCTATGGAAGAGGAGGAGGGAGAGGACTCGCAGTTGGTGGAGTCGTTGTATTCGACGTTGGTGTTGAACAATGGGAACTCTACTGGAGGACCCAACGTGGGCAAGTATGAGTGGTGGCGGATCAGTGATGACAGCATTTGGGAGTGCCATACCAAGGATGTGTTGAAGGAGGAGAGTGGTGCGTATTTGTTGTTTTATGAGCAGTGTATTGAGGCATAGTCAACGAGCCAAGCGAGTTGTCTGCGAGCAGTGGTGATCAGCGATCAGTAACGACATGCCACAGCATTAGCAATCTGTGGGATACTTTGAGCGAGCGCCATTGCATGAATAGTCGCTGTATGAGTTATTGTGTCTCATACTGTCATGTTATTCCACTGACTCACAAAACTATTTACTGTCATTCTCTCTGACATTGATTCACCACCCTCGCATCACCCCTTGTAGATAGTATATACTAATTGAGCATCGAATTATATTATCTCCGTATTTGGAGTTTGGAGTTTACACGGTTGGTTGTCAAAAAAAAAAAAAACCATGCAGTCGATACATGTTCTATACGTTACAGGTGCAGCCCATAATACGTTGGTGGATATTAAAAAGTGAGTTTGTTCGACTTTGGTTTTGTGTTTTGTGTTTTGTATTTTTTACGTGTTTTTGCCGATTTTCTCTGTTTTTTTTCGTGTTTTTTTGCACCAAAAAAAGGCGCTCTTTTTTTCTCCTTTTTGTGGCCTTTTTGTGGCCTTTCTGTGGCATTTTTGTGTCCTGTTTTTCTCGTGTCTACTCGTCTTCTCATCTACTCATAATACAATGGTGTGAGCCCAATAGAGTTCATTAATATAAGCGAAACATAGATAAAATAATACACAAGCCTGAGAGTCGCTCTCGGCCGATTTAAATAAACGAGTCCTGATCCTAGTCAACAAGAGAGAGCTTACTCCTCCTCGTCGAACTCGGCGGCGTTGGCCTTGTAGGCAGCCTTTTCGTCCTCGTATCGCTTCTTATCGGCAGTAGCCTTCTCCTCGTAGGGCACCTTCTCGGCGTCAGTAAGAGTCTTCCACTTCTCGCCGAGGGCCTTACCGACCTGGCCAAAGGCAATACCGGGGTTGTCGGCTCGGATGCCGTCTCGGTTGTCGTTGGCGAAGAACATGTAGGCGGACAGGGCACGCTTGGGGGCGTTGGGGTCTGTGTTAGTGATACGCGGCGTGGGGCGTGTTGTGACGCGAAACGCGTGTCGATGTGGGCATTGAGCGGTGCCATCGCCGTGATAAGACGCTACAAGGTCTCATCACGTCATCGTCACCAATCGCTGCCCAGCAAAATTATCTTCTCCAAGTCCTAGTCACACTCGGTCACAACAACAGTGTGGTGGCTAGAACCAATGGCAGAAGACTCCAGCAATCTTACTCACCCTTCTTCTTCTTGGTGGTGGTCTTTCGGGTTCGTCGGGGGGCGGAGGCGTCCTTAGGCATCTTGGGTTAGTATGTGTGAGAAAGAGGGTGTGTGTGCGCGTCGGCTACTATTAGTACCCTAAGGTCGCGTCTGCTTGTTTGGGACAAAGCTTAGTTGGGATGAATGGAGCGACAGAGTTTGAGTTGCTATTGTGCGTGAGTCGCTTGTGTCAAGCACCACTGCAAATATGCAAACTCTAAACCCGGTCCCAAGTCTAATCCACTCTGAAGACCTGTGGTGACCGCCATTGATGGGGCCACAGAAGCCACAGGTGGAGTAGAAGTGAGGCCACAGAACCCTGGTGGACGTAACGGCACGCTGCGCGGACGCTTCCCTAGAGAAACGTCTGTGTATCGCACCTCCAACCATCCACCGTGCGCTGTTGCATTGGTATGGACACAGACAGCTTGCGTCGCCAGTTGGCCTCGTCAGCTAGCCGTCAACAGAAACAGTATCCACCAGACGACACTGTCAGGAGAACAACCAACGGCACAAGTCACTGTGGGCAGCTCAATTGCCGCCACAGCGTTTGCACCGTTGTGTTCGCCTCACAACGTTCTCTGTGCGGTTACTGCACCTTTGACGACCAGTCGACGACGAACTCGACGAGGAGCCAGCAGCACGTGGCCAGACGACCGGACGGTGCAACGGGCGCGCGGGACACGTCGACGGCGCCGCCGACACGCTTGCCACCGTCCTACCACACGTGTTTGTGTCCCCTCATACTGCACCAGTATTAGGAACCACTCTCAGCGTGTGGTGGGCCGGCAACCCGCAAGCGACATTTTTTCTCCGCAACCGGACTCTGTGTCGCTTGCCACCGCAACCGTCTCCCCCGTCTGGCGTGGCGTGCGGTCCGCCGTCTCGTCCGGTCCCCGCTGTGTCCTCTCCGCTCTGTGGTGCGCGGTATGTTAGGCCGCATGTTGGGAGCTTACTTTCAAATTGTTAGGGGCGTGTAGTGTGGGCGTTTACACAGTGTGAGGGAGGAGAAGGAGGTTTATAGGGGGCCCACATAGTACCATGCGGGTTGCCTAACAAATTTGCGTGGGAGCAGTTTTGGCGTTACCCGGCGAATCTTCTTTGGGGGGGTCTACGTACCAAATGAGCGGGCAGACGAGCAATGGAAAAAGCGAAAAGTGCGATGCGACGGGCGCATTTTTTCATGCCCATCTGCGTTTTTCCTTTTTCCAATCCCGCTTCTAATCACCCGGTTTCCACTGCTCCCTCACCGTCAGTTGGGACATCAAGGTCCGGCTTTTGCGGCCCAATGGAATGTTATGGTACACTTTTTTTTTACCCTTGCTGCCAACAGTGCAAGGCAAAACAAACCATGCTTGTATGAGACTAATTGAGGGTAAGTGGTGGGTGATTGTACGAGGGAGAAAAGAAGAAGAAAAAAAAAACAGACGACAAAATGATACGGATTAATCGGTGAACAGAAGGAAATGACACGTGGCGGGTTTTGGTCGCCCACTATTTATTGTGCCATTTTTTTATCCTCTCCTCCTACAGCTCACTCTCATTTTCCTCTGCTGGCCCACCGTAGGCGTGCGTAGGCGGCACTATCACGCAGTGTTGTGTTACGCCCGCCCAATACAAGGTCTGAAAGAGGGCAGTGTTGACGTTACAGCACAACAATGCTACTTGTGGACGGGGGGGCCAAAAACGGGCGGGGGAGGGTGAGTCAGCTGAGCGTCGTCCTAATTACGGCCTAATTGGTACTTTCGGATAGCGCATACACCGCCAATCGGGCCACAAGCCCCAAAAACAAAAACCCTTCTCGGCCCACATGCCCTTCTCGTACCAGCACCCTTTCTACATGTGGCTCCCCCGATCGCCACATATGTCTCAACAGAGCGATAGAGTTTGCCCCAAACCAATGAAGACGCACACAGCTCTATCAGCTACTGTTAGCGCCTAAAATAGAGTTTCGCCCAAAGAGGAAGCCCTGCTCTGCCGTAGCCGACAACACACACGCAAACGTACGGTAAAGTAGACGTGGACATAAGTCCGTGAAAGTCACGTGCGTTTGAGAGGTGCCACAGCGTACCCTTGACTACGAATACGAATACTGGTACCAGGTAGGTCCTTTCCCGTTTCCTAGTTTCGAGTTTGCGTTCTTGTACTGCTAGGTTGTCGCCGTCCCTGTAACAGACAAAGACGTGTCAAGAGGTCACACGGCCATCCTGGCTAATAACGGCTTTTAAATGAATAAATAAATTAAATTAAAACCTGTTAATTGAGTCGGTCAGAAAAAGAAATGTGAAAAATCGGAAAAAAACGAATTGACAGAAAACTGGCGTGGATTGGGGCCATGTTGTCTGTACGTCTTTTCAGAGCAGTTATGGGTTTCCTTTCTTATTTTTTTCGATTTTTAGGATATTCTAATTATACATAAATGAGATAAATCGCATAAAATCATGTAAAATAGTCTGAGATAATTTAGAGGTGTTTACCTACTCATTAGAGCTCTCTTCATACCCTGCACCCGTGTTTAGCTCATTCCTTTCTTTTTGGTGGGGTTCGGATTCTGTCGGATTTTTTTGGCGATTTCCAAAAAAATCAAAAGAATTCACAGAAAATCACAGAAACGTTCTGGATGTCATATTCATGCCTTTAATGGTATTCACTCGTGTCTTCTAACAAATTATAGCATTTGCGGATTATTTTGAAATATTTTCATATTTTCCCGAATTTTTTATAAAACTTTTCTTCTAAAATCAAATAAATTCCCAGAAAATTTAAAAAAAAAAAAAAATACCAATTCTCTCCTACTCTCTTGTGTCCATCCATATCAAGTTCATCCGCTTTCTTCCCTCTTTACGTACCATTTCAAAATCAAGCATTTCTCTCACTTTTTATCAATTTTTACGTCACTTGAATCACACACGCATGGAAGTGTGATATGGCACAAAACACAGAACAGTCACAAGAACAGATTTTCCAGATTTTCCAGATTTCTACAAGTACTTATACAGTAGTTTTAAACGTGACATGTCATTCCATCACGTGACCACTCATCATATGACCGCTATCACATGACCAGATTCCCTCCCCTCACTCTATCAAACACCATATTATTCTAAATACACTATCTTATCTACCACAATGGTACAGCATTGCACAATGTGGTACAACTGTACAGTAACGTACTCGCCCTAAGCCTAAGCATGAACGTTGCCGGAGTTGTATCCGTCTCGGGAAAATCGCCAGTTGGACTCGCGGTCAAAGAGTCCCTCCTCGCCGAGCTGCTCAAGAAGACCTCGGTAGACGGCGTCGGTGGTAGGGTCGTCCTTGGACGAGGTGGCCTCGGTGAACCACTTTCGCTGCCAGGTTTCGCCCTTTTCCTTCTCCTCGGCCCGCAGATCCCGTTGTGCCTGCTCAATCTTGCTCTTTTCCGTGTGGATCTTGTCGTAGTCGCCCTCCTTGATGGCCTCTCGCACGGGGGCCCATGCCTTCTGGGTCTCCAGGGGGTCCTGGGCGTCGATGGGCTTGACGGCCAGCTTCTGCTGGTCGGTGGCCATGGAGTCGAAGAAGGGGGTGCCCTGATCTCCCTTGTCCTTGCCCTCGCCCTTGTACAGCGACGACTTGCCGCTCCACTGGCCCTTGACGGTGTTGATGACGGCGCCGTCCTTCATGACCTTGGCCTTGAAGGAGTTCTTCTTGCCGGAAAAGTATCCCTTGCCGCTGTAGCTGAGGTCGATCTTGTAGCCGTCGGAGGACTGGATGAAGGAGTGGCCCTCCAGCTCCACGTAGGGCGACGCGTAGATGATGCCCTCAATGTGCAGGGCCGGCAGGGTGACCAGGTATGACACGTCCTGGTTCTTGAGATGCAGCAGCGTGTGGCCAAACTGCTTGACGCCAATGGTGGTGGCGCTGATGGAGGTCTTGAACCCAAAGTAGCCCTCGGCGGTCACGCCCTTGTTGTCGTTGAAAATGCCAAACGCAGAGATGGGAGGGTGGTGCGACACCTGCTCGGCCGCCAACACAGAAAAGTCCTCGCCCTCCCCGACGCTCCATTTGCCTGTAAATAGCTCACCCAGGAACGGGTTGAGCGGCTTCTTCTCCGTGCCCATGCTCTCGTTACGCGAGCAGTACTGTCCTCGCAGCGTGGAAATGAACCATCGCAGAACTCGCAGGATTCGCTCCTCGCCGCTGATTCCGTCCGAGGCTGCGTCCAGGAACAACTGCTGGCTCTGGGCCCAGTACTGGGTGTACTCCACCAGCGAGATGGGGGCCAGAATGAAGGGGGGAGCGGTGACGGATGCGATGTCGCCGCCGGACGACGCCATACCGGCCATGAACGACGTGAATGCGCTCAATTGCGACTTGCTGGCCTTGTTGGTACTCATTGGAGATGTGTCGTGGTGGGGTGAGAGTGATGAAGTGGCTGTTACACAAACACAAACATATGCTGCCCTTGCCCTGACAGACTAAAGTTTAAAATGCCAGTTGGGAGCATGGATCAAACATGCTTAACTAAAGCTAAGTAAAGGGGGGGGTAGAGATAGCAATGTTACATTTGGGGGTGATGGAGAGGAGATAGTGAGATGGGGACTGTTTAAAACGGTTAAAAACGGCAATTTTAGCCCAGGGAAATGGCTGAAATATCAATCACCCCTGCTCACACTATACTTTGCTATCATAGTCTGCATACTCTATGCTGTCGGAGGGTGCCACAAAGTGGTACTTGGGAGACTGCTGGAGAGTAGGTAGAAGTGGAAATGGGGTATTTCAGACTGGTTTATTATTAAAACACAGTTCATTTCCCTGTCACATGACCAAAATTTCGCGTTCTCGACATCTTCCCCATTACTTGCGTTTACTGAACATTTCACCCTCTTAACAAATCCTCCCAACTACTAGCCCAAAGCTAATTATGAAAAGCTAATTTTCGGGGGTTGGGAGTCATATACCTTTTTGGGAAGAAGGAAATGAAGATAGTCCATGTTACAATGCGGCAAACTTCGAGTCCAGGGGCAGTTTTACACACTCGCCAGGAGGCGGGCCCACGTGTTTATATAGAGTGTGTAATTGTGTCTGTGTAGGATAAAGGCGGGGGAAGGCGAGTTGTCTTGTTGGTTTTGTGGCAAATGCACAACCCCCAACGGTTGATGCATCTTATGCCCGCGGTGAGGAATGACGTCAAAAAAGCGCGTCGAAAAATAGCCCGTTTAACGCCGTGAAAAGTGCCAGTGTGGATGGAGACAACCGGGCGCGTGGAAATTGGATAAATTCAGGGAAAATGTGGAAAAGTGCGGATGAGCAAGCGACGAAGAGGGCCCACAATTTAGTACCGACTAAGCACATGTATAGTTTTCATAGCGTGTTTTTGATATAGATGTGGGAAGAGATGCTCCGAAAAATGTAATCGGGGGGTAGAAAATCGAGGAGAGGAGGTGGTGAGATGGGGAGGAGATGTATGGGATGGGGAGAAGGCGGTGATGAGTTTGGTGGAGTTTGGGTGGCTATAGTGTGAATGTTGGTGATGTTGGTGATGTTGGTGATGTGGAGGTTTATGATATAAGAGCTGATACATGGGATAATAGTGGTATGGGAAATCCAAAGAGTGCGTTTTGTTACTGGGATCGAGATGATTCCAACGGTGGACTACGGGTGTCTCTAGCTGGAATACCCATGCTAATAAACGCTGGTTATCTCCCCAGGAGGTGGAAGCTATACGTTCCTGTGCTCTCTAAACGAAAGGCAAGTGTTTGGTGTCAAATACGAGTCATATCGTCCGTTAAGGATCTCTGCAACTCTTGGCATGCTCATATACCCTACCAAGATGCTGTATACAGACACCGCTCTCTTTTCCACCACCCGAGAACTACACCATGTTTCTTGTAGAGCACAAACCGAGTTCATTGTAGGGAAGAAGACTCTGAAACAGTCCATATGGATGCCCCACCGGTCACCTTTTAATCACTGGAGCGTTTCTGTAGCGTTTCTGGATCGTCTCATGTTCATGTACCAAAGTAGCAGGAGATGATGACTGTCTCCACTGGGGGGTGGTTTAGTGGAGAAGAGAAGTATATCAGGGCGGTTTATAGGTGTTTATCCAGTAGTCATGACTTGCCTACTTCAAACACGGAAGATGTGTGCAAATAAGTGGTGATTTTGGGATAAATTTTGTTTCAGAAAATCAGAAAAAAAATCGCAACAAATAAGGAAAAAACCGAAACAAAATCGAAAAAATCATAAACCTCCTCTCACCCCTGTGAATAGTCACGTGACATTTCCACCCCCCTCCCACCTCCTCTCGTTCAATTTCTGCTCCGTTTCTCCCCCCCACACATCCAAACTCTAACATGCATACAGCGGTGATATTTTATTTTCCACCATCAACCTTGTCTCCATCACAACACCACAATGATATCGATAACAGCAGTGCTACCTGCTCCGCGGTACCCCACCCCGGGTCCGAAAATGTCCATTTTCACCACTAATGCCGTTTCCGCGCCTGCAAGAAACGACTCTGTGCCGAAATACGGGTCTCGAACGGACTGGCAACCGACATGTCAAGCGGATTTCAACGACGGAGGAGCGTACCCTGAGATCCACGTTGCGCAATACCCGCGAAACATGGGAAAACCTGGTTCTGTGTCTTCCAACGCCCTGACGTTGAAAATGGACGCCTCAGGGTCTGCTGATTACTCGCTGATTGCAACGGCTGGTCATGGTGCAGATCGGCATGTTCAGACCTCGTACGACGCTCTGATCCCGCTCAGAGAACGCATTGATGCTGGTTCTGTGTCTCTGGAACGGCCCAGTGAAGAAGAGCAAGTTTCCACAGCTCTAGCTACCCAGGCAGCGTTCGACAAACGGCTAGCTGCTTCCGACAAGTCTGCACTCACAAAGAACAAGTCGGATCCGCAGTACATTCGATACACGGCTAACAGCATGATGGGTAATGAAGGAGGCGAGTCTCAGAAGATTATCAAAATGGTGGATTTGCCCCAGGATCCCCTGGAGCCTCCTAAATTCAAACATACAAAGGTCCCTGGCCGTCCCGCTTCTCCTCCAGCTCCCATTTTACGGTCGCCTCCTAGAAAGTTGACTGCCCAGGACCAGAAAGACTGGGCGATTCCGTCCACGGTGTCAAACTGGAAGAATCAAAAGGGATTCACCATTTCGCTGGATAAACGAATGGCGGCAGATGGAAGGGGACTGGAAGACGTACAGGTCAACGACAACTTTGCCAAGTTCAGTGAAGTGCTGAATCAGAATGAAAAGACCATGCGGGACGATATTGGCAAGAGAAGAGAAATGCAGCAGAGAGTAGCCGAACGGCAGGCGCAGGAGCACGAAGAGAAGCTCAGAGAGTTGGCCAGGAAGGCCCGCCAGGAGAGGGAGGGAGACGAGGTGGAGGAGGACAGAGGACGGTCCATGGAGAGAAAGGGAGATGCTCATAGGTCGCCGTCTCCAGATGGAGGGTCACGTGAGGGGTCATACTCGAGATCTCGTTCATACTCGAGATCCCGTTCATACTCGAGGTCGCCAGTTCGATCCCGGTCAAGATCCTACTCTCGATCACCAGATCGATCGAGAAGATCGGTTCGATCTCGCTCCGCTCGATCTGTCTCGCGTTCTTCTCGTTCTAGGTCTCGCTCACGCTCGACCTCGACCGATCTGGAGCGCGCCGCCAAAAAACGAAAAACGGACCGCCTGGAACGGAAAAAAGAAGCCGAACGAGACCTGCGAATGTCGAAAATGGGAACTCAGCAGAAAATCCGCCAACTGGCCAAAGAAAACGACCGAGACATTTCCGAACGAGTGGCTCTGGGAGCGGCTCAACCTCAACAACTTTCTGGAGAAGCGCAGTTCGATTCCCGGTTGTTCTCCAAATCGGGATCTTTACAGCGAGGATTCAACGAGGATCAGTATTATGATAAGTCCTTGTTTTCTGCCCAGGAAGCCGTGCAGTCTATTTACAGACCTAGTGCCAGTGGAGATAGTGTAGCCGAAGACACGATTGATCGACTGGAGACGGAGAAGCGGTTTGATGTGTTGGGCAAGGCGGGTAAGGGGTTTGAGGGGGCAGAGGGGGAGGAGAGGGATGGCCCGGTGAGGTTCGTTAGGGATGAGGGGGAGGAGGGGGAGGAGGAGGAGTGAGTGACTAGCGAACTGCGAACCACGAGTGACTGAGGATCTGAGGAGTGACTCATAACCCATAACTCATGACTGACAAGCGACGACGACGACTTACTGATCCGTTGCCTCTAGGTATCCAGTCCTCGGACTTGTGCTCAGTCCTCTGACTCTCGTTCTCCACTCCAATCTCGCCTCGCTGACATGTAAATTATAAATTATTGAGAATCACAGTGTTGATGTATGGTACAAGTAACGTAGCATATTGTACTGTAGGTCAATTCAGCCGCCATCTCAGATCGTGAGACACTGATGACTGAAATACGTGGAGTAACGAATCGCCTTCCAAAAGTTGTAATTTGAGCATAGAACAGTTGAGTCACATCTTTAGGACATGTCGCCCAGTGCTCGACTGTATGACAATAACAGGCTAGGTGTGGATGGTAGGTGGATGGTGAGTCCGTTTGAACTTGTACCTGTGTTACAGTGACAGATATTGTCACTGGTAGTCTTGTATTGTGCTGACAGTCGTACTCTTTTCTGCGGCCATTGTCCATATCAAGGGTTACACTTGGATAGCGGTTATTCATTACACTATCCACTTTTTAAATAGTTAACACTTAGTTAAAGATAAAAGTCACCTGGGGGTTCAAACTTGCGGTTGAATAGTAGCAGTGGGGGAAAAGACTGCTTGATTAGATGAAACCAACGATGGAAATTCATCTGAGAAAAAACAAACACACACTTTAATACCAAAAAACGAGATATTTTCATTTTCGTGTTTTGTAAGATACAAGTTTTGTTAAGCTTTAGTTGGCAACCCTGAAACGGTTTATAGTACAGTAGATTGCTATAAGGGACTCTAAAAAAATAAATACAGTGTTGTATTTAACTAAAGGTATTGTTCTAAAAGGTAGAAATGAACAGCGCTTGCCTCGTTTACGCTTTTCAAAAAAAGTGGTCCCTAGCAGGATAGAACTGCTGATCTTCGCGTTGCAAAGTTGCTATTTCTTATTAGCACGACGCCTTAACCAACTGGGCCAAGGGACCGAATTTTTTTCTTCTCGAAAAACGTGGCCTCTACATTCTAAATACTGAGTCACGTGCCACCAACCTTAACCGTAATTCATCTGCCAAACATGTGAATGTTTATGGCTGGAAAAGAGAACCACATGCAATCAACATGTGAAAGTTGTATCGAGGCAGTGATAATACGAGTTCGAGTACGAGTACGAATACGAGTAATTACCATACCATGAGTAGGGTCTAAATGCTGCTGTTCCATGGGATTCCAGTGATATTCACGATCGGCTCGGGTAGATGATGATAATCATTAATACGGCAACTTAGAGTATTGTATGGCAATGAAAGGGATGATACCAGGTAATTGTATGGACAGTAGTAAGGTCGATATATATACTCGTGAGGCGGTGAATTGGTGTTTCCGCCGATATCAACAATGAAAATAACCACAATAATCACCCTACTCATGACGGTCTGTGGATCGGTATCGGCTACTATGGATCTTCCGCCTCTTCCTCCTCTGATTGTGTCTTTGCTTCTTGATATGATTGGAGCCAAACAGACCAATTTGACGGTGGCGTCGGCGTCGGTTGAAAACGTTGCAACCACATTTTGCGTGTCCACGTTGTTTGTTTCTTTGCCTGCATCCACATCGATTTAGCTGCAGGGGCGGCTATTCAGGGCGCTCTGGAGGAGCAGTTAAAACGGGACTGAGAGGTGGTGTGGGAAAATTAAAAATAGCAAAAGAACCGCCTTGAAGAGAGAATTATATACATCTAATAAAAACGCCTAGTTGCCACTGAAATATTCGTAGAAACGCGGCGTTTTGAAAATTTAAAGTTGTCGCCAAAACACCTTAATCGAGCATAGTAATTGCACAGCATGTGAATGCGCGTCCATCTTGTGAATGCGAGGATCTTCAGGTGAAGCGAGAGTACGAGTACAACCAACGAGGCACACGTGCAAGTACAAATGTGACACTGACACAAGCACGAGACGTGAATCGTATAAAACCTGCAAGTCAACGTCGACGCACCCCGTACCCCTCTCCCCTCATGATGGATTTAATGTCAACGGCCGACGTGGTCTAAAAACAGCTCGTCTTTTTTCCGTTGTCACATGCGGAGATCGTTTCCTTGTTGAGCGGCAGATTGTGCAAACCTAGACGACTTTTTGGTTTGGGCACGCAGAGATATATAGATGGAGGCAAGTCTTACACACATGAACACACACACACACAATGAACACACTACCTCCGGAATTATGGCACATGGTCTTTGACCAGCTGGACGGAGCCGACATTTGCACTCTGCACACCATCAAGCCATTCCACGAGCTGCTGGAAACGTCGCTCGACTGTTTCTGGAAGCCGCTGGTGGCCCAAATCGCACACTACCCTTCCACGTTACACAAACACAAGAATGCGAAACGGGCGCTTCTCAATCTCGCCGCCGACAAACAGTACACAGAAACAACCGCGTGTGCTCCGCAGCTGGAAACCACCTGCTCGATCCCCGTTGACGACTCGGAAATGTCGCTGGAAGACCTCAAGGCCGATGGAGGATACTCGCACTCGTGCGTCAACGGCGACAAGGTGTACATGCTGTTTTCCGAGCTGGGCCCGGCCGTGCGGGTGCTCAAACAGAGCGCCGGCGGCGAAACCACATCTGTGGAGGTGCCGCATCATTTTGAAAAGGACCTGCTCGTCAAAGACGAAGACCCCTGCGAGGAACTCGACCGACAGTACGAAATGGAGTGTCTGGGCCACGACTCGGAGCTCACATTTGTGCGACAAAAGTACCTTATCAGCGGCCAGACCAACCACTACTACGTGGACTGGACTCTTGGACAGCTGCGTCAGCTGGACCTTCAGCGAGCCGACAAGTCCGAACTCGACCTTGCCACGTACATGCAGTGCAGCAACGGGCAGCTATTTGTCTTGGCCGGACATACGCTTCGAAACACAAACACACAATGCGACGTTAGCGTGCCGTTTGACGTCCACGCGAGCCCGCCCGAGTTTGTGCACTCGGACTCGCGGTACCTGGTGATCCGCCAGAACCACCGTCTGTTCCACGTGGACACGGTTCTGCGGTCCGTCAGCTGCCATTGATATGTATATACAAAGAGGGTCTCCGTTGCCCCGATTATTTATTTAGAATTTTAATGATTTATGATTTCCTTTGATTGGCTTGAGACATTTGTTGGGTGTCACGGAACTGTACAAGTAGAAAATATATATATCAAACCTGTGGGGAGAGGGGACAGTGTGGAGAAATCGGCATGGCGATTATCCGTTCCGCGAGCCTGATTTAATACGTACTCGTACTAGGAGAGATGGTTCATCAGTTATCGATTGCACGATACAAGAACCCGTTTGTTTGATTGACAATTGTTGAGCAAAGTTAATATGCGTTTTTGCAGGGGGGTTGTTGAGGAAGAAGAGGTGCATTAATACCGTCGATTGTGTGCTTCGTTTCGATCGTGTCCTTTTTGGCAAATGTATGCCTCGGTTGTGTCTTTTTTTGAGCTCGTTTTAATTTTCCGTTAGAGCTCGTCTGATATGATCTCATGGTCTGCAAGTGAGACTTGTCCAGGACGTTAGTTGTATAAGGTCCGACCTCCGTTTGAGCGGATGTAAACGGGAAACAAGGCGTTAGAGGGGATCAGAGGCTGGCGGCTGGAGGGATGGTGGAGGGGTGGATTGTGGTTATTTTTCTGTATTTTTTGTGATTTTTTATTGAATTATTCGTGTTCCTTTTATTTCCTCACAATACGCGTAAATTAAACTTTCACTTAAAGTCCTAGAAGAGTTGTTATCTCCGAGTAACTCCGGTGGAAAGAACATGAAGAAATGAAGAATATCGAATAGCTACAAAGAGATGAACAAAACGAGTTGGTTCTGGAACAAAACTTGCAGCCTTCCTAACCATTGGTACAGTACAGTACCTTCTTTTTTAATCCTACTCTCTCGGAATGCCTTGATGGGGCGTAACGAGAGTCAGATGGCCTTCCTTCATTGTGTTGGGTATCAGTTGTCTGTAGTTAATATGTGTTAGCGTATGTATCAAGGTGGGTGGTAAATGGGGCATGGTGTGTTTTTGGGAAATCGAACTCACGGCTTCTCAGAAACGGATACATCAGGTCTGTTCGAAACCGACCATCAAAGGAGTCATGGTGAATACACGGGTATAGAAGAGCACGCCAGTAGCATCGACCATAGACGTCGTTGACCTGACGAGAGGAGTTCAGACACGTGCAAGGGTACGAGTAAATGTGCTGCAAAAATGGACATTCAATTACACGAATCTTGGCTACAAGTAGCTACATGCAAGTACTTGTATTATTGTACAAGTACTAGCTACAGTACAATACTCGTATGCCATCACAATTGCGGGCATATATGTTTACTAGTACAAGTAACTTGTAAGATACACAAGCCTGCTCTAATAATGTGTGATAACGTACAAACCAGCACAGCCAAACGACTCAAACGACGGCGTCGTATGGCTCCAGACGGTCTAGGTCGGCTTGACGACAATCCACTGTGGCACTGAGACAATACGTGGGCCAGACTCGGACCTGATGTAACACGCGGACTGTAGCATGGAATGGAGGTTGCCAAGCGACAGCAGCAAGCGTACCGTAACAATTATGGGTGTGCTATTAACTATTTCAAAACGTGTTGTAGTTAGGGCTACGGTACGCACCGGTACCGAAGGCAAAGTAAGGTACATCTCGGACCGCTAACGTTGGTGCGGTTAAAAGTCGTGTTTACACACACGGAA
Organism: Yarrowia hollandica; assembly: GCA_900519065.1. NCBI lineage: Eukaryota > Fungi > Ascomycota > Dipodascomycetes > Dipodascales > Yarrowia > Yarrowia hollandica. Next base: position 1,938,017 of record ULGV01000002.1, on the reverse strand, counting down.
ATTTGGCACATTAGCCATACCCAACCGTACATTCTCAGATCTAGGCTAACCCCTAGGATCTAGTTAAGCCGATGTCCTACACAAAGACGCACGCTCCTGCCCAAGACTTTTACTGAATGCATTTCCCTTGAAGTAATAAAATAAAATGGGCGTGAATGTGAATTAGTGGGGGTGGAGTAAGGCCCGTACAAACAATCTCCGACTATTCGCCTTGAAGATAGCTAAACACTTATTCAGAGACGAACACTTATTCAGAGACTCTCCAGACAGCGTTGCATATACTTGAATGGATGACTGGTTATAAACCCGACAGACTCAACAGAAACACCATGGACATGACCCTTTTGCATTGAAGAGCAAGAAGAAAGGGCACTAAAAAGTGGAGAAATGGTTTTTAGTGCCCGTAAGTATCAGAACGACGTGTACGACGGTATTGAAGGAGCTGTTGTCTGTAGAAATGAAGTCTGAAAATCACAATAAATAATGTTGCCGCATATCTGCAGCTTCATGAAGGAGAGTCCACTGTGTCTACAACCCTCTGAAAAAACACATCAGGCAATTTTCCAGTATAATGTAACAGTAAAACAACAAACCTTGTACCTGTGCCGAAACAACGTTCATGGGACGTGGCGACGTGCATATTAAATGCGCGGATATAACCTTAACACTAACATTTGCTTTGTTCGTCCCCTCAACTGCCAAAAAAGGGGTATCAAAAAAGTTTAATTCTGCACCAACGCATTGCATGAAGTGTAAGAACCCGACACCAGTTGTACGTGAGCACGGATATATGGACGAGTGTGGTCAAACCACAAAACGGACCAAAGTGCCAACAATTATATCGATACAACCCTGCATTACTATCAGCCACAAATAGATCCAAAGATAGACTAGCCCATATATTTGCTAGTCTAACCTACAAGAGTCACAGCCCGATAGAGTTGTAAACGAGAGTCGATATTATTACAATCCTCTTATCCCAGCATCCTGTATTTACCTGTTTAAAAGACGATTGAAGGCGAAAAAACGCACCAGCTCAATGTCCTCACATCGTATCAACTCTGACCCACTTTGGGCAACGTTTCACGTCCAATGAGCCCGGCTAGTTGATCAAGGAGCACTCGAATGGGATAAAAATTGGGTTACTTTTTTTACGTCATTCACCAACCTAATCGACGACTCCCTTATTATCAACTTTTACAGAATGTTACAGGTTTTTTCTCGTTATTTTGGTAACCAAACAGGTACATTCCATTCTCCAATTAGGACTATTGTTATGGAATCGCCGGCCACCCACTGGTAGACTTGGTTATGGGCGATTGACGGTTCAAATCTGAACACCCCAGACACCCTTTGTTCATGCACCCCATACGTTATCGGAGGCGGGACCATAACCTTCCTGTTTTAAACACATTTCCGAAGACATCCCGTGTACTAGGGATTGGACAATCTGTATTAGGGCACATCCTGGCAGCATCAGTAGTGAGGAGTAAGTAGTTAGCATTCCTGAAGTCGTTCAACCGTGAGATATCGATTGCGAACAAGCAGTCAATTGATACCAGTAGTCTCCTTACACTAATACGGAACGAGTGGACGCCAGTAAAATCTCTTCCCCATCAAAGTAAATAAAACTGGATGGCATGCGACACGGTTAATCATTCCTCTTGCACAGAATTCACCACACCGGTTCGGTTAATCTTTCTGCTCCGAAAGAAACGGTCGCCGCTTTGTGAAACGTAGAAATAACCTCCTGCTGTTTGTTGACGTGACATAATAGCCAGTTACCCCTCACCAGACCCTTTATTTGTAGTGCTCGCTTTTATAACGTCTTTTGTATGACAAATCTCTTGCCTGATTCACCAGTTCTCCATTCTCATCATTCCCTGAATCAACCGTCTTGGTGTCAACATCCCAAACAGGACTACTAGAAACCAAAGTAGTCAGCTGTCTTCTACAATAGGACGCCCATCGGCACTAGTTCGACTAGTACTAACTCAGACGCCCTACTACCGGCATTGTACTGTTATAACAATACCTCACATTCTAAGACGCCCTTGACGCGATAATCACGTTCTGTGAAAAGGACGTAAAAAACTGAAAATATCCATGCCAAAAAACCTTCAATGACCCCCCCCCCCCCCCACCACCACACCTTAAGGCTTTCCCCATACTGTATTCAACCCCATAGCTATAATCAGTTATCACAGCAGGCCTAGATCTCTCTTTCGCAACCAGCCTCATGATGTATGATTAATAGTTCCCCTATACTTCCCTTTCAAGAAGGTAGTATTGGTATTTCCAAACAACACGTCCTCCCGACAGAGCTAGAAGTAATATCCGTCCATTCTCTTTCTAAAATGGGCCACAAGTACGAGGTACTGGGTTATTGGTGGGGGTATCGACCCCAACATTCCATCGCAACTGTTTATGCGTTTTGAATCTTGCGCGTATAATTCAACCACCGCGAGTTTCACTCAGGTATCTTGGTGAGCCGCCTTCAATGTCACCTCAATACTTCGATTGACTCAAAAGTCCACCATTAAAGAGCACCGAAGCAGCATCTCACTGCCAAACACACGGTATCCTCTTTCGTCTCACCACATCCCGCAACACGTAAGGACAAAGGACCCGCCCTCGCTAGACCAGCCGAAGACGGGAATGTCGGTAAGAATAAAGGTGCAAAGGAAATGTTACCTAGCAATAGAATAAGACCTTGAGGAGGAGCAGCTATGCATACCGGGCAAACTTTACGCGAACAAGGAATAGTCTCGCCAGCACTGCCGGAGACCCTTTGTAGCGATGTTGGGGGGCTGGGCCTAGAATAAGACCAAGGCGTAATATATAAACCACATCACATCCTTCCATTCGTAATATCAACTTTTGACGACAACCCCATTCCAAGTTATCATGCCAACAAAGTTATCTTTTGCTCTTGTGTTGCTCTGCGCCTTGAAGGCCTCTGCTGATGTCAACCTAGATACAGCACAACCGATTGCGCTCAAGCGAGATGGTCTAGCTGACTGGGATGCCAAGGACGAGCTTTACCGACGTGCCGTTCCTGTTCAAGTCCTTCGACGACAAGAGGTTCTCCCGGAGTCATCTGCTGAAGAAGCTGCCCCCGAGCCAACTGACGAAGCTGCTCCTGAGCCAACCGACGAAGCTGCCCCTGAGCCAACTGATGAAGCTGCTCCCGAGCCAACTGATGAAGAAGCTGCTCCTGAGCCAACTGACGAAGCTGCCCCTGAGCCAACCGACGAAGCTGCTCCCGAGCCCACCGGTGACGAAGCTGCTCCCGAGCCAACTGATGAAGAAGCTGCTCCTGAGCCAACTGCTGATGAAGCTGCTCCTGAGCCAACCGACGAAGCTGCCCCTGAGCCAACCGACGAAGCTGCTCCCGAGCCCACCGGTGACGAAGCTGCCCCTGAGCCAACCGACGAAGCTGCCCCTGAGCCAACCGACGAAGCTGCCCCTGAGCCCACCGGTGACGAAGCTGCCCCTGAGCCAACTGACGAAGCTGCTCCCGAGCCAACTGATGAAGAAGCTGCTCCTGAGCCTACTGGTGACGAAGCTGCTCCCGAGCCCACTGGTGACGAAGCTGCCCCTGAGCCAACTGACGAAGTTGCTCCTGAGCCTACTGGTGACGAAGCTGCTCCCGAGCCAACTGACGAAGCTGCTCCTGAGCCAACTGATGAAGAACCTGCTCCTGAGCCTACTGGTGACGAAGCTGCTCCTGAGCCCACTGGTGACGAAGCTGCTCCTGAGCCCACTGGTGACGAAGCTGCCCCCGAGCCAACTGATGAAGAAGCTGCTCCTGAGCCTACTGGTGACGAAGCTGCTCCTGAGCCCACTGGTGACGAAGCTGCCCCTGTCACATCCGAAGAGGCTTCTCCTGTGTCCTCTGACGAAGCTTCTCCTGTTTCATCTGCTGATCCCGCCGAGAGCAGCAACGATGCCCAGCCCGTCGTCACTAGCGACGCCGCGGAGCCTACTCCCACAGGTGAAGATGCCGAGTCTGGCGATGACTCTGCCTCTACCGACGACACTGAGGAAGGTGGTGAGGAAGGCACCGACTCTGCCTCTACCGACGACACTGATGAAGGTGTTGACGAGGGCACCGACTCTGGTTCTGCCGACAATGGTGCCGAAGAAGGTGCCGACGAAGGCGCTGATGAAGGTGCTGACTCTGGCTCTACTGACGGTGGCTCTGACGGAAAGACCGATTCTGGTTCTGGAAACGCTGGCTCTGATTCTGACCCTGATGGCAACTCTGGAGCAAAGGGAGACGCTAACCCTGTGTCTGGATCTAGTGCTTCGTCCCATGCCGAGGCCCATGCTGAGTCTAATGCTGGATCCGATTCTGGATCATCCCATGCTTCCTCCCATGCTGATTCCAGTGCCTCGTCCAATGCTTCTGGTTCCGATTCTGGATCCAGTGCCTCATCCCATGCCGAATCCAACGCCGAGTCCCATTCCTCTGGATCAAATGCAGGATCCAATGCCGATGCCAGCGCTGAATCAAACGCCGAGTCCCATGCTTCTGGATCCAAGGGTGGATCTAGTGCCGAGTCCAGTGCTAACTCCAGTGCTGAGTCTCATTCTTCTGGCTCTGCTTCTGGCTCCAAGGCCGACTCCAGTGCTAGCTCCAGCGCCGAGTCCCATTCGTCGGGCTCTGATTCCAGCTCCAAGGCTGACTCCAGTGCTAGCTCCAGTGCTGAGTCCCATGCCGGTTCTGACTCTGGCTCCAAGGCTGAGTCCAGTGCCGAGTCCAGTGCTGAGTCTCATGCTGGCTCAGATACTGGATCCAAGGCTGAGTCCAGTGCCGAGTCTAGTGCCGAGTCTCATGCTGGTTCAGATACTGGATCCAAGGCTGAGTCCAGTGCCGAGTCCAGTGCTGAGTCCCATGCTGGTTCAGATTCTGGCTCCAAGGCTGAGTCCAGTGCCGAGTCCAGTGCCGAGTCCCATGCTGGTTCAGATTCCGGCTCCAAGGCTGAGTCCAGTGCCGAGTCCAGTGCTGAGTCCCATGCCGGATCCGATTCTGGATCGCATGAGCACACCGAACATGGCTCCGAAGATCATGGATCCAGCGAGCACAGCTCTAGTGAGCACAGCTCTAGTGAGCACAGTTCTAGTGAACACAGCTCTGAAGATCACGGCTCTGACAACCACGTCTCTCCTGACCACGTATCTCCTGTCCACGACTCTCCTGACCACGGATCTGAAGACACCAGCTCTTCTGGATCTAATGATCACAGTTCCTCCCCCAACCCAGATGCTGCTGGCTCAGCTGGACACACTGTTGCTCAGGCTCATGACGACTCACCTTACAAGGACATTGCCCAGGCCAACGATGCCTCGAAGCTTGCTGTTGACGCTGCCTTTATGATTCCCCTGGTGGTCGCACTTCTGGTTTAATCATGTATACCACTTGTTAACTCTCAATAGTAATAGTAATTAAATGTTAATGAACATCACCGCATGTAGCTGAAGCGAAATTCATTCACGAGACCAACTGGTGTTTCAGACGAGAGGACACTGCAGAAACGCCGACGCCAGGCGGAGGACATGACCGTATGACTGTAGTTGAACAAGGGAAGGCGGGCCCTCAAACAGGGGCTTATGTCCCAGGTTCTGTGTCAAGTTGGAGTCACCGTTTACATGCACAGTAACGGGGTGAGCAGGGAAGTGGTTTTAAGCAGTTGCACTATGCTTAGTACTTGAACACGTGTCTGTATCGGGATAAATGTGCAAGTAACTAGACAAGACACAGGTATCTGAACACATGTGAAACGTCATAGTTGGTATCTTGGATAGTGTGATACTGTAGTTCGTCATAAGAGGTATCATGTTTGTGGTTGTATGTGGTGTGTGGACAACATGCGGTTGTGCGATTGTGCGGTTGTGCGTGGTGTGGTGTGGTGTGGTGTGGTGGTGGTGTGTGTGCGTGTGCGTGTGGTTGAAGAAGGATGGACACCCTAGAGGACCCAACCACGAGGCTTAACAAAACGTTAACCTACTTAATCAAAATTTAGCTAAGACTTCCTGATCGTGCCAGACTCATAAACACAACACAAGCCAGCCCCTGTGTATCTCTCCAAATTGGAATTCCAAAGAGTACAGAGTGCTTGGAATTGGATTCCGAGTCGATACAGGCAAGTCTCGGTTTGATTGGACGTATACAGGAGGAGTTACCCACCTCTGATTCCAGTGAAAGAATGCATGATATTGGAGTATTACGAGCAGCTACATTACCAGCCATGTCCTCCTACTGTACTTCTGGGAAATACATGATCAATCAAGCGAGTCAAGACAAGAAGAATGCACTCCTCGGATTTTCTACGTCTGTATTACCGGGCGTTATATCATTTACTGGTGCTCTGTAAAATACACAATCATTTATTATACACACAGGCCCCACTAAGGAGTGGGAGAATCATCATAGCGAGGAGCGTCATCGGTGGACCAGGCAGCAGGGGTTTCGGCCTGTGCGGGTCCCGAGCCTCTGGGATCGTAGACTCCCGGGGTCCGGGCGTCGTTGTAAGCAGCAGGAGTGGGGGCAGAATCTTCCCAGGGATGATGGGCGGCTCCGGGGGTAGGCGCACCCATCATTTCACCGGGAGTAGGGGCAGCGTAACCGGGAGTAGGGGCCGAGTTTGCGCCTCCCAAATCTTCCCAGCCCTTGTTTCGCGACGATGAGCCTCCATAAGTGCCGGACGACGACGATTTCCATGCTGGAGTCTTGGCTCCTCCAATGGCCGGAGTTTTGGCTCCAGCGGCTCCCCATGCTGGGGTTTTGGCGCCTCCAGCTCCCCAAGCGGGCGTCTTGGCTCCTCCAGCTCCCCACGCAGGAGTCTTGGCACCTGCTGCGCCCCAGGCGGGGGTCTTGGCTCCTCCCCAAGAAGGCGTCTTTGCTCCTCCCCAAGAAGGAGTCTTAGCTCCTCCCCAGGAAGGAGTCTTGGAGCCTCCCCACGAGGGAGTTTTGCCTCCAGCAGCTCCCCACGAAGGAGTTTTGCCTCCAGCGCCTCCCCACGAAGGAGTCTGTCCTCCAGCGCCTCCAGGGGGGCCTCCAGCGCCTCCAGGACGAGGACCGCCTCCTCCACCAGATCGCTGCATGCCCCGAGGAGTAGCAAACTCCATGTACGACAGGTACGTTTTCTTGTAGTCGTCGTAGATTCGCAGCTGGTGTTTGAGCACGTTGACCACCTTGCAGGGCGCGTGCAGCTCCACTCGAGCGATATCGTCGGTGGTTTCCTTGACGATACCCTTGCATCCCTTGTGTTGAGAGCCAGGACCGATGGCCACATGTTTGCCCTTGAGCCGGTCGAAACCGCCCTGTTTGGGCATGATGGGAGGCGCCATTTGGCCAGGACGGGCGTTGAAAACAGCAGGGTTCATTTTCGTGAGATCCGGACCGGTGGCCTGCGAGTTGGACTGCGTTCGAGCTCCCTTGGCAACAATGGTGTTGACCTTGAAGGCCTTGGCAACAAAAACACCGAGTGACCGGGAGTTGAGGAACAGCGTGTTTTTGTAAATGTGCAAAACGGCACCCTGTCTTCCCTCGCCAACCGTTTCTCGGACGGTATCTCCAATCTTGATTTCGGAGCCGTTGGAGTCCGTGGCTAGACCCTCCATGTTTCGAGTGAGCTTCATGGTGATGGAGGAAGGGGTGACGGATCGAACAGTTCCTTCTTGATCCAGAACCTTGAGACTGTCTCGCTCCACCTTGACGATGCATCCAACATGAAGAGCGTCAAGCTGTACAAAGTCGTGCAGCTCGTAGTCACCCACCTGATGTGAGCCTCCAATGTCAGACACCTTTTTGAGATCCTTGGCGAAAACAGTCACCTCCTTCTTGTTGAGATCGGACAGTAGAGTCACGGAATCGTCTTCCAGACCCACAATCAGACCAGTGTCGTCCAGAAAGTTGCCGGAAATAACTCGAACATGGTCTCCAATGGCAAACTTCTTTCGAAGCGATCGACTAGGCAGATCAATTCGCTTGCCAACAAGAGGAGCCGTCGACGCCTCAACAGTGACGATATCACCGTGTGTGGAAATGACGGTTCCAAGAACACCCGTCTGTTCGCCCTCTGAGACTTCAACCACGTCTCCGCCCTGGAACTGGACAGCAGCAGCCGACTTTCGCAAACTCTGGGCCAAAGACGCCAAGTCAATACCGTCTGTCTCCTCGGAGTTGAACCGTGTCAGCTCCTCGAGTTTGGGAGCAACGTTTTCCGCGTTCACCAGCGTGATCTTAAAGTCCTTGTACAAAAACCCGCCAATGTACTCGTCTCCAGCGTACACGTAGGCGTTGGGGCCTCGTTTCTGCAGGTTTCGCGGGTCGTATTGCGACGCCTCTTGCTCGGAAAAGAGTCTAGGAGGCGGAATTCGCGCCACTCGTTTCCGTTTGCCATAGATTCCAGCCTCGGCGTTTCGTCCATAGTCCAGACGTGGCACCAGCTTGAGACGCACCTCAAGGCCGTTTTCAGACAGGTTTTCCACGATGGCCAGATCGCCACCGTACTTGCCTCGCTTGAGACGCACGTAGGCTCCCGGGACGAGTTCGGTTTCGGCGGATTTGGTGGCTCGCAACAGATCCACGTACTCCTTGATGGGCACCAGAATCATGTTTTGGGGGTAAACGTTGACCAGACCCTTGAGAGCAACAGTCACGGCCTGCTGGTTACGAGCCTCCATGTAAATGTAGCCGGTAAAGGTGTCTCGTTGGAACACAGACATGATTTCCAGGGGGTTTCGTGACTTTTGCAACGACAGCTTTTTTCGTAGACACTGTCGAACCAGCTCTTTTTCTTTGCCGGGCTTGCATCGGATACCCCAGATGGACGGTTCGTTGACGGAGGGCAAAAGCAGGTGTTGGGGGATCACGCCACTGTCTCCCCGGTACTTGTTGGCGGTTGATCGGCCGTACTTTTCTCGGTACTCGTCTGCCAGACGTTCCGCGTCCTCCTCGGCAATGGCTTCTCTTCGTCGGTCCATTTCTCGATGGAATCTGTCGTCGGAGGCATCGGGCTCGTCGGCATCAGGCTCGGCCACAAACCCGTCTTCTCCAATCAGTCCATCTTCGTCCTCCTCGAGATCCTCCTCATCTTCGTCCACCTCAGCTTCGACATCCAGGAACTGGTTTCTTCGTTCCCGTCGCGGTTTCTTGCGCTGTCGTAGATCCTCCTCGTCGTCTTCCTCGTCGTCTTCCTCCTCCTCCTCTTCTTCCTCCTCTCCCTCGTCTTCGTTCTTGTCTTGCGTCTTATCCACCTCTTCGCTCTTGATGGTCTTCACCTCCTCATCGCTGTCGAGATCGTCCTCAATCTTGGACCGCGGCTCGGGAGACCCAGACACTTCTCGATCCGACATGGTGGTGGCTGGTTAAGTGTGTAGTGTTGTTGAATCGAGATATGGACGAGACGCCAGCGTTGGAATTTTACCCAAAGATAAAGTTTGCTTGATTAGTAAGGGTGGGGTCTTGCTAAAAAAAATGAAATGGCAGGGAAAAAAATAAAACCGAGAAAAATAAACAAACCCAATAACAGTCGTATGACATGTACAGTAGTGGAACCCACCCGTTATTCCGTCATTTCTGCCCGTTTTTCCGTCGATTCACCCCGTTTTGACTGATACGCCTCAACCATAGGTACTATTAAGGACAACTGACAAACCTTAATGGAAAGCGAATACGGGTTATGAAAAGTGCATAAAATTGGAAATGAAAAAACCAAAGAAAAATCAAAGAAAAAAAAAAGAAAAATAAATACCGATTGTCACCCCATAAGTAAAACCGCTTTCCACCCCAACATAAATAAACCGCTTTCTGCTCAACTAGCACTCCCCACACTTTATATAAAACGGCCAAAAATACGGAGGAATGCCCTTGATGCACCCCGTGTACCGCTGTATCGTGCCCTCCTCAACATGCCCCAGAGCCTTGTGCCAATACGAAATGTCGAAATGGGTAAGAAGCTGGCCGGCAAATTGAACCTCCAGATCGCCTCCAAATTTCGAAACAACCTTCAGCTGTGGAAGAAGCATGATCGAAGTGTGGTAGTCGCGATATAGACCTCCCTTCAACAGCTCCATTCCGTCGAGATCGAGAAAACAGTACTCGGCCTTTTCACAGTAATAAGCTGTACGAAGCAGAGGCTCTCCAATGGGACCGTACATGTAACAGACGAGCCCCTGCTGAGTCACGTGGTAGACACGTCCGTCGATGGTCTTTTTTTCGTCAACCTTGACAGGCTTATCGGAAAACAGCTTTTTGTCGTTGATGATGAGATTGTGACTGGTTGTATCGCTAACTTTCCATTGGATCCAGTTTTTGCGAGGAAGCGGGGTTTGAGGATCGTGGTGGTTGCTGTAGTCCGTACACGCTTGCAAGAACAGTCCGTAATCTGCGTCTCGTTTGTCGGCGAATCGAGTGAACATTTTCTCAAAGTAAAACAAGAGTTTGCACGACTGCAATCGCTCCACTTGCCAGGCCAGCGGTAGATTTTTGACATCTCCTCCATCCACCGTGCTCACCAGACCGTCAATATTGTTGTTGTTGTTGACGTGTTCTTCAGACAGGTTGAAGTTGCCATCAGGCAGGTCAGTGATGGCACACGCAATGGTGTTGTAGGCTTCAAACAGCTCGTACTCATAGACAAACTTGGTCTCGAGATCCATAGCCTCGTTGTTGTCGGCCACCTGTTCCATGTACCGCATGAAGAAGCGATACTCGTCGAGATGCTGCACAGTACTGGCACTGTTGACCTGGCAATGGTCGTACACATCCACGACAAACTGGAGCACGTTTGACGGCACTTTTTTGCGCACGTCCGGAAACATTCTCTGAAACTCCTGCATTCGTTTCTTGTTCAGTCCGGGCTTTAGATTGATGATTCCTTTGCCGATGAATCTCTTGCTGAGATCCATTTCGTCCATTTCGTTTGGATTCTTCAAGTAGCGCAATTGCCACTCTGCAGGAAACACTCCGGTTTCTTTGTACATGTGGTCCAGGAATTCCAAGCCATCTTCCCCTGTAAAGACGCCCTGTTTGTCTGCTCCTACCGTTAACCAGCCACAGCAGGCCTCAATTCGCGCAGCCAAATCCAAAAAGACCGCGTCCGAGTTGAATAACGGGCACTCTTCATTCTCAAAAACCACATCAAAGTCGTACACTTCGTGACTATCCAGTTTGAGCTTGTAGTATGCAGCTCGTGCCGAGAACCACAGCTGCTGTTTCATCAAATCGAGCGTCTCCCACTCTTTGGGATGCGTCGCGGCCCCTCCGCAATCCGTTTGCGACTGGATCCACCCCAGAGCGTCCTCCGGGTCGGGAGGGCTCTTATCCGTCCAATGCTCGTCTGTATGCTGGGGAAACGACCTGTAGAACGCCTCTGCAATCTTGCGCGCGTCCTTGAGCGTCACACGAGGCGAAAAGTACTTTTGATGGTACTTGTCCACACGTGTTTGGGGTACCGGGCCAGCAGGATACCCACAAAACACCGAGAAGACCAGATCGTAGAAGATGCTGAGCAGTTCTGCTTGGGCCACCAGATTGCCCTCGTACTCAATCGCCACCCGCATGGCCCACGCCCACCACGCATAACCTATCCGTCCATTGGGGGCCGCTTTGTGTTCCAGAAAGTTGTCCACGTACTTGGTGAAGATGATGTCTCTGAGCTGCTGCAGCTTGGCCATGAGCTGGGGGTCGTGCTCAAAGTGCATCTGCACCGCCTGCATGTAGTAGTTCACCTTGGCGATATCCGGCCGAGGAATTGGAGGTCTCATGGAGGGCGGACTGGAGGAGGGGTGGTAGAGTGGTGATGGTGGCTCCGGTATGATTAAACGTAACCTAACAGGGGACGGGTGGAGGAGTGGAGGAGTAGTAGTAGTGGGGGGAATGGTAGGAGGAGAGTGAGAGAGTAGGGCGGGGTGAATTGGTGTTAATTGATTGGAGGGAGATAATGCGTTTTCTATTTTTTGGTTTTTTCTTTATTTTTTCTAAAAAAATAATTTATATTCCGAGTCCATACTTGAACAATGCATCAACCATACGATACGGATACTTAAGATATCAACTACGTACCATACCGTACAAAAACACGACTATGGATGGTGAGAGCGGACAACCGTCCAGTCGTCAACCGTCCAGCCGTCAACCATCTACTGTCAACCGTCAATTGATGTTTCTTCCGTAACCATCCATCTCTGGCTGTTTTTACCTGTCCCGTTTCCCCGTCCTCCCCCCTCCGCCAAGGTTAGGGTTCACGCACCGCACAATCTGTAATAGGGCTTAACGGATCATGTTGAAATCTCCAGGGGACACAGAAAAATGGTGAAAATCAGCTACAGACCGTACGACACAGACAACCAGCAAAACGACACGGAGAGCGTCAAGGGCATGATCTCGCACGACCTGTCGGAACCCTACTCCGTCTACGTGTACAGATACTTCATTTCGTCATGGCCCAACCTCTGTTTTCTGGCGTTTGACGAGGACGAGGAGGAGAAACAGGCGGATGGATCCATGGGCAAAAAGGCCATTGGAACCGTCGTTTGCAAACTGGAGGACTACCGAGGGTGTCGATCGAGAGGATACATTGCCATGCTGGCAGTCAAGACGGACTACCGAGGCCAGGGAATCGCCAAAAAGCTCATTGATCTGGCGATTGCAGCCATGGTGGATCTCAAGGCGGACGAGATTATGCTGGAAACCGAGGTCAACAACGCCGCGGCCATGAGTTTGTACGAAAACATTGGCTTTGTCCGTACCAAACGGCTGCATCGGTACTATCTCAACTCCAACGATGCGTTCCGGTTGATTCTTCCCATCACCGACAAAAGCTGCCAGCTGTCGCGCTATCTTGTTCATTCCGAGGAAGCCATCAAAGAGTTTCCCACCCACGCCGTTATTTGATTGTATATAGAGGGGGAGAGAAGAGGATGGTAATGAAGATATGATACAAACTACAAGGTACACAAAAGGTGTACCGGGAAGAAGGATAGAAAAGAATGTAACTACGAGTAGACATACGGTCTCGTCTATGGATGCAGTACGAGCACCCGTACGGTGCAGTGTACACTCGTATTGTGGGCACACTCGTACATCCATGTCAGCGTGCTGTATGTACGTAACGATCCGATCAATATGTTTACGTCCGTTAGAATGTATTCATCTAGAGTTTATTGGTTTTCGTCTTCTTTGTATTATTTCACAATTTTTCTTTCAAATTTCAAATTTCAATCTTCACTCTCCATTTTCACTCAAATTTCATTTTCCATTTCCATTTCCATTTCCACTCCCATTTCCATCACTCACATTATGCATATCGCCATTAAACTTCTGGTCCATGCAAACCCTCTCTACCTTCTCAACCAGTCCATCCTCTCTCCAGCATCAACACCGCGCTAATTCACCATGCTGGACCAGAAATCGATAGACCACTTGATGTGAGTACCGCCATGGCCATTTGCCCCTGCCCCGCTAACCCAGCCGTCTCAAAGAGGCCCTAGACAGAGAACCTCATGGTGAGTATGAAGAGAGGACGAAACAGGATGAGAGATGGATGACACAAACGATGGGCGGCGCAACGGTGGGTGGTGCAACGGTGGGTGGTGCAAGCAGTGCACCCGCCGGATTTGTGTCCGACGGGCCTGTGTCCGACGAATCTGTGTTCTAGCGCTGATTCTGTGATCAGATGTTAGACAGTTCTGATGACAGGTGGGCCACGATATGTGTTTGTGGTGCCACGACATGAGCGTTGTGGCACTTTGCACGGTTCTGTGCCACTGGACATTTTCTGTGCCACTAAACACCCTTCTGTGTCACTACCACGTCACATCCCTTATACCACCTCCCCCCACTCCCTAACACAGTATCGGACTCGGATGAAAGCGACACCAACATCACAACCAACCGAGGCAACAAGCTGAAACGAGCAGCTGAAGATGTACACATGACCAAGCTGCCCGCACCTCCTCTGGGCAACCACCGGCTCAAAATTGTCGAGTACAACGGCGTGCGAAGACCGGTGCTGTACAAACGTCGACGACGAGATAACGACGACAATGACGATGATCACGACAACAACGACGACGCAGATGGTGACGACGACGACGCAGACGACTCGGACTCAAACCCCTACCGAGGAATCCAGCTGGAGGAGATTCTGGCGCCTCTTACTCACCCGGCCGACCTGCCCCACCACAAGTCCATGGCCCGCACCATGACATCCACCACGTTGCGAACACTGTCCACACGAGCGCTGGACGTGATTTGCCAGGAACAGAAACACGTGGTGCAGTTCATGAAGCTCATGTCTGTGTTTCTTGGAGACGACCCCTCGTACATCCTGGCAGACAACATGCAGCTGCCCGAGTACGACATGGAGGAGGGTGAGGACGCCCCCCGAAGAACGCGACAGCTCGCCACGCAGGAGGTCGATCCGTTCTTCGCGTTGCCCCAAATCCCCTACGATCGGGACTTTGGTATCAACCGTGATGCTGCTGAAGAGACCCGTCAGCTGACACAGATTGCTCTCCAGCGATGCGAGGAGTTTATCCGGTGCATCACGTCGGTTCGAATGGGTTTGTTGCGTGCTGACCGGTTCCGGGGCCAGGTTTACCGATGGTCCAAGGAGATGGGTGACCAGGGCAACGACAATGAGAGTGAGGAGCAGTCCTCCGAGGAGTAATTTTATGTATTTATTGTATGTTAATGTAGACCATGAGTTGTTGTATTACTATTATTGCTATTTACATCATCTAGAGAACTCGCTTGAGCAACTCCGACTCGGGAACCTCACCCCCGTCAAACCAAGGCTTGACAGCGACCTGAACAGTCTCGTCAACAAGACCCTCAACGACATACTTGAGATCATCTCCAGTCTGCTTGAAATCAGGGTACGAATTGACCTCAAGAATGTGAACATTGAGGTTTTCGTCCACCAGGAAATCAAGACCGAAAAACTCCATGGAGTTGGCCAGAGGCTGGAAGTTGATCTTGTCCACAGTGGTGGCCGCCAGGAACAGATCCTTGACGTTGCTCTTGATCTTGTCAAACACAGTCTCCTTCTGCTCCTGGCTCAGACCCTTCAAGTTCCAAAACTCTTCCACCAGACTCTCCTTGAGGATGGTATCGTCGTCTCGAAGACACGTGTTTGTGAGATGTCTGGTGAGATCGTGCACCTCGTCGTCTGTGGCGTACTCTTTTGGAGCAAACAGCGCCAACATGTGTTTGTAGACGTAGACGTTGATATCTCCAACAGCCAACACGTAGGTTCGAATATGGAACTTTTTGTTGCCGTGGTCCTTGAGAATCAGCGGCTTGTCCACGTACTCCTGGACGATGAAATGCCGCAGCTGCGACGTGATGACGCCGTTGTTGTCGTCTTCGTAGTCTTCATCTTCTTCGTCGTCGGAGTTGCATCCTTCTTCAAACGAGTCAAAGATGGCCTGCAGCTCGTCAATGGTGCTGAACAAACGAATGCCCTGGGCCTTGTCGCTCATACTGGGTTTGAGAATCCACAGTTTTCGGTCTGCCTGCTCCTCGATCTCGTCGTTCTTCTCCAGCTCCTGACGAAGCTCATACGCTTCATCCAGAGACTCGTCCAGGAACTCGGCATAGTCCAGCTCGAGGTTGAAGGTGTCCGGGAAAGACTGATTGAGAATGGAGTCGGGATTCTTGGCTCGAAACATGGCAATGGTGTTGGCCAGGTAATGTTTCCGAATCAGCGCCTTTCGGTAAATGTAGGAGCAGCCAAAGTACGTCTTGTCCCGAGATCCGAGCTTGTCGAAGTCGAGATCTTCGTATTCGCCGTAATGGAACGTCTTGGAGGATCCCTTTCCAAGAGAAACTTCAGGAAGATGTTTCTGAACACTCTGAGAGAACAGAGGATGGAGATAGGCCGTATCGGGGATCGTCAGGAGGAACCCGTTAGCCGAATCAGTCGACCCAGTTCTTGGTTAGTTGTGTGCTCTACCTCAATAATATATAACGTACATTGTACATAGTTAGCAGTCTTCCGGCTATACTCACAAAGAAATCTCGCCGGTGAGACCAGTTTCGGAAAAGGAGGCCTTGAGAGCAGTGACGGAGATGTGGCCCTGGTCAACCACCCAGCCGTCGTTGCCGGGGCTACTGGCCTTGACGGATTTGCCCACAGCCTCGAAATCAGGAGCCCATCGGAACATTGTGTAACCTTCCTTGGCCTTCTGGGCGTCGGAGAGGGGCTGCTCTTCGGGCTCAATGGGGATATTTCCATCGACCTCACTCTGGTCGTGGTCCACAGCCTTCTCCCAGGGCTCAAACGTGCCCTTCCATCTGTTTTGCAAGATGGGAGCATGGAAGGCCTTGGTGTCATCAGACAGACCTTCAATAAGGGGAACGTTAATGGAGTACAAATCCACGCCCTGGTCCCAGGAGGCGTACAGCTTGGCAATCAGTTTGACAGCAAGTCGACTGGCCTCGGAAACCACCTCGGGGACAAGATCTCGAGAGTAGTAGGCGTACGACAGAGCAACTCCCTTGGACCCGCACAGAGCGCCCTCCATGGCCGCTCCAATTGTACCCGAGGTGGTGGAGTACAAAGCCGTGGTGTTTCGGCCGAAATTGGGGCCCGAAATCACCAAATCAATGGGTCCCTTTGTGTCATCAACAAGGTAGTTGAGACCAATGTTGGTACAAGTGGCAGGGGTTCCATTGAGCAGTGTCCACACGTTTTTGGGATCCACATCCTTGGGCACACGCTTGTACGGACCCTTGACCTCGCCTCCAATCGTCTGGGGAGCCTCAATATAGGTCGCAGTGATAGTCTGGCCAATCATATGGGCCTTGCCAATCCATGATCGTTGAGTATCAGGCAAGACCACGGTCACATGCCAGTCCATGTACTTGTGAATGGCCTCCACCAGGTAATGAAAGTAGGGCGAGTAAGTGTCGGAAGGAGGACCGTCGTCGTTGGTCAGAAGAACGTGCATTTTTTTGGTGGGTGAACTAAGAACGGTTGTGGCGTTGAAGATGGTGATATCGAGAAAGGGTAAATTTATTTATGGTTTGGTGTCCCGGGGAGGGTCCATTGAACCTGGCCATTTTTGAGCGGAGAGACGGGGTTTTTCGACAGAATACTCTTCTTGCTCCTCGTGTGATTCTTTCCAATTGCTCGGTTTTCTTCCACCGCTTCTATAGCCCATTCTGTAGAGATATCTCCTCAAGTACCTCAAATGTCAGTCACCATTAATAAGGTTGGAGGACGGCAATCTTTGACGGTTGGATGTGGACGCTAGAGAGGTGGAATGGGGCTGAATTTTTGTGCATGGGTTTATATGGACCAAACAAGCCTACTATCTCAGTTCTACACAAACCCTCCTTCTCTAACCCCTTCAACTGAACACCGTCTGTTCACTAATCATGTTACATTTCGTAATACTGTAACTTTATGGCACTTGCCGAGCTGAAAAAGAAACCATGCGGTACTTGCGGATTTTTTGAGGAGAGATGTTGGCACAACTAAATTGTTTTGTACATTGCTTCATTTCGTCTCAATCGAATGTAATTCCAACGAATTTCGTACTTCTTACAAATTTGGTTAGCTAATAGTTACACTCCCAAGTAACTTTGTTATGATTCTTAAACACTCCATAAATAGCGCATTTTGAACCCTATAAAGCTGAAATTTCAACTGTATCATCCTATCATTCCAATACACATCCCCTCCAAATATCAAGCCGATATCTTTCTAAAAACCCCAAAATTATACCGGATAAAAACGCCGAGGTCAATAGAACCTTAATCGTATTAAGGTGTTTCGGCCCAATTCACGTCCAGAAAATATAATAAAACGCGCTGTAAAACTGCCGCGCTCATTAAAAGCGCACCTTTCATGGTATCAAAATGATGTTGTCGATGTCCCATTTGTGGATATCCTATTAGAATAGTTGTATCTCAAGTTTTCCGTGTTTTACAACTGACATAAGTTCCTCTGTTTAAATAAACACAACATTTGGTCACAATAAATTTCACATCTGCAATATTCATCGTCCATATCGTCCTGTGTGTTTGTCATTTTTATGTGCTCGTTGTTGGTTGTTACTGTACGTGGTTTCATGCAATGCGGCTGTTTTTTTTTTTTTTTCCTCACGCACTTCACCGTACAAAATCCTACACTGCCTCTGTTCAATCACATATAAATAAATACTATTGCTATATCTCTCCTTCATCATTTAGCTAGTACTCTTTCTCAGTACTCTCAGTCTCTCTCTCGCTCTCTGTGTTTGGTAGTTCAAATGCCTCGTTACTGTGGGGCTTGTCTGCGATTGCAATTGTTTGCCACCACTTATTTTGGCTTTTGTCTCCTCCTCTTTTTTTCTAGTCATTAGTCCCTCGCTACACAAACTGCTTAGGCAGTGGCAGAAGCGGTGGCAGTAGCGGTGGCTCCGGCCTCAGCTCCAAGAGTGGGGTTCTTGGTCTTTCGCTTGCTGTTGTAGTCGCTGATGGCAGACTTGATAGCGTCCTCAGCCAACATGGAGCAATGCAGCTTGACGGGGGGAAGAGACAGCTCCTTGGCAATGACAGTGTTCTTGATCTTGCCAGCCTCGGTCAGAGACTTCCCTCGAACCAGCTCGGTCACGTAGGAAGAAGAGGCAATGGCACTGCCGCAGCCAAAGGTCTTGAACTTGACGTCCTGGATGACTCCGTCGTCATCAACTCGAATCTGGAGCTTCATGACATCACCGCAAGCAGGGGCACCAACAAGACCGGTTCCGACGTCTTCGTCGTTCTTGTTCATGGAGCCCACGTTTCGGGGGTTGTTGTAGTGGTCCAGGACCTTCTCATGGTAGCCTCGAGAAATGGCGAGGGGGGCCATGGGCGACATGACGGAGGTGGTGGGTCGGGCTCGAGCCAGCAGGCCGGCCGATCGGGTAATTCGGTTGAGCATCATTGTGTTGATTGTGTGTTCTTCTTTTGTGGGGCGTTGTTTAATGTGGGCTCGTTTGTTGTACGGGTTCCACTGAGATGTTCGTCTAGCGCCTTGTATGAGGAAGTGCTGGTACCTATATACATATCTGATTGGGCGCATCACATGAATTGGGACTTGAATTCAAATCTGATAAGCGCATAAGCTCGGCCGGGTAACCCCCCTTGAACAAAGAAAAAAACATTCTCCAGGCCTCCAATCCTCTCTCCTCCTAAACCTTAATCCGCCATGGTTTTGCGACTTCGGCCTCGACATGGAATTTAAACTTTCCCAATCGGACACAACGGAGCAACATTGCAAGATCAGAGTGTTTACGTGGCCGTTGAACTTGGAGTATATAGCACATGTTTTTGATCCTCTGAAACCACACTTCAATTGCACCCTACACTCCTTGCTCCCAAACTCTTACACCTCTTGAACAAACCCCCACCTTCCTGCAACATGCACCTGCAGTACGCACCGCATAATGACATTGAATTTGGACCTGGGTGCGTCCGCCGAAATTCCGGAGAGCCGAAGGCGGTTGGAAAAATGGGCTTTTGCAAGAGATAAATGCGGGGGGTGCATTTCGCGACGTGTTTGTGTCTGTAGGTGTGTTTTTTTCATCTCAAACTCGTGTTTATACGCTATAATGCATGCCCCAAATGAGATTGGTAATACGGGGTCTAGAAAGAAGAAACTTTTTTTTTTTTGGCTGGCTGGAAAAGGAAAAACTGGGAGAGCTGAAAAATAAAGCTTAGGTCCGAAACGCACGGAAACAGAATACATGTCCATCAAACGGAGGAAAATAGTATCAAGATAGGGGGGCTTTTATGGTATGTTTGGAATCGTTGCGATGAGGGGATCCCAATGGTGTGTTTGGTTTTTCAATAGCTTAACTTGAACCCGTGGAAATACTCCTCTACACCCCAAACCCCTGCAATTATACGGAACGAAAGTAAGGAATAAAACGTCACCAAAAACACACACAAAATAGCGCCTTTCACACAATGGATCGTCTCTAGCTCGTCACGTGACCCCTCCAACTAGTACGAGTACATTAGTCCCTCCGCTCATCTCCTTTTGGCCAATCACATTCATGCATTTCTAACAAGAGAAATAAAGCTGCAAGCGTCCTTGTTTCGTCCTTGTAGTGTTTCAGTTGAGAGTTTAAAATACACCCTTTCTGCAGTGCCGGTAAAAGCGTTTTACCGATTTGCCACTGGACAAGGGGTAGAAGAAGCTGTTTGAGAGCAAATACAAAGAGGAAAGTTGTATTGAGCAATAATACAGCTATCTCGAGATGATGTATGAAATAAAAACAATACCTTGCTACACAAAAACACTCAGATATTACCCCCTTTCTAAATACTTCCACAACCCTATTTTCCAAAAATTGTAACTCAGTGCTCAGATAACCTAAACCTTGGTGTGCAAGTATTATTAAAAGCTTCCGTGTGGGGTTGCTCGGTAGGGTAAGTAGGGTTTGGGGGCAGATATGTGTGGATTTTGTGGTTTTAATCGTCTTAGCGAGCCGTGTTTGATAGGTGTCAGTTTTTCGGATTGCTCTCAACGTCTCTGGTGGTGGACCCCTAACCCTGAGTTGAGTCTCTCCCTAACCCTTATTTGAGATCCGATGATGGACCCTAACCCTGTTTAAGGTTTGTTGGAATGTGTAAGAAGCTGTTATTGAACTTTGAAGAGGGGGCTATGTAGCAATTTGTTGGGGTCATGTGACTTTTATGAAAGCTTAATAAGCGAGATCGAGAGCGGTCACGTGATTCAGGTGGTGGAATAGCTAAGGAGTTTAGCGGCCATGAGGACAAAAGTGCGTTTTTTGAGGTGAAATGATGAACTTCTCTTGTTGCTTGATCTTCTATGAATGAAGGGAAAGAGAGAGGAGTTCAGAGTGGGGTTGGAAGGGCAGGTACTCGTAGTTGTTCAAATCGTTCAAAACCGATTTATACAGTTCTGGTAATCAGGGTACCAGTATACAGTATTGTACGAGTAGCTACTGTATAATTGTTTCAAAATACACCCTCAGAGTAAACGTATTAGGGCACTACAAAACGAGATCTGGAAAACTGTTGTTGTCTAGTTACTTGTATTAGGCTGGTGTGGGCGTAAAAATGGTTCGTTCTTGTATTCTTCATCCTGCTATAATAGCACAGCTACTGTCTCTTCTTCAGGATGACTCTGGGCTGAGAGGTACACGCTACTACTACTAGAAGATATCATGGAGAAAATAAAGAAGGGAGTTGATTAGATGACTGATCCGAGTAGATTTCGAAGGAATATGGGAAAAAACAGCTGTCGTATAGCTTTATCGAATCGAGTTGTGTGTTTCTGTAATTATCTTACACTCTCTGGACTGTTCCGTTTTCATACACGTTAAACACGACACATTTGTATGGGAACCTGAAGTTCTAATGACATATATGACCTTGTTTCCTACTCTAGCTCTCTCTTTTTTTGTTATTTCAAAAAAAAATCCACCCCATTTTCCCCCTCGTATACCCCGGGTCGACCCCCGAACTCCACAGGCCCGATGGTTTAGTGGTATAATTCTCGCTTAGGGTGTCCTGAGCAATTTGCGAGAGGTCCCGGGTTCAATTCCCGGTTGGGCCCTTTTTTTTATGGTAGGGGCTTGTGGACACGCTCACATCTTTTCCCGTCTTCTGTTGTCTCCCTTGTCCAACACGAGCTCTGTTGGAGATGTGTCTGTAGACTCAAAAGTTTAGTACATTGACAGAGTCTATAATGTTGTACGCGTGTTTTTATTTGTTTCTCAGGTGGTATCTTGACTCTCTTTACTCTGATCTTTCTCCGTCGCCCTTTTATCTTATCCCTTCTACTCTTATGCCTTCTACTCCTTCGATGCCCGCAAGCTGAACTACCAGGTACTGTAGTACACAACCCAGAAAACTTGAAAGACGTTTTTCTCGGTGCAGAACCTCTCTAGAAAACAACTGTCCAAATTGCCTGACTTGCTCGGCTCAGTTAGTTATACTACCCTTTTCATACTCTCTGTATACTGACTGTAGACACACCATTCAAGTCGATGGGGGAAAAAACAGACAGCACAGTACCGACTGTCACCAACTGTTCTGAACCGCTTTTGAAACCCATATTCGAACTCCATTTGAATACCCCTCATCCACAGCCATCTTCATTCACACCTCTTCTTCTTTAGTAGGATACCCCACACGGTACACTCCAACTCATCCAAAAACAAACATACACCTCCAAAACTTCACCCATCTAACAAACTCGCCTTTCCAAACAAAACTGTCTCTTTAATTTTTCCACAGCTCCCTCCACCCACCACCCTCTCACCCCACTCAGCGCACTGGACCTCACCCAAAAAAACTCCCCCGCAAAAAGGAAAAAAAATACCACCATTAGGTAGCTGACAACCGAGAGATTCGAACTCTCGCCTCCGAAGAGACCAGGATGTTGTTGTTAAGGAGTTGCCTTAACCTGGCGCCTTAGACCGCTCGGCCAGGTTGCCGTTTTTAGCCGAAAATCGTGAAATGAGATAGATGGACGTTTATGCTTAGTCATACGCGGAAATACATGAAAATACATTCAAATTGATGTCCCCACCACTACCGGTAGCTACCAACATGATGTTTTTTCCTCACAACATCGTCTCTCCTTATTAAGGTTTTTAGTTCTGTGAAATACTTTTGAGAGACTGTTTGAAGAGTGTTTAAACGTAATGTAAAACATGTCTATATCTCGAAAATTTAGTATTGCATTTACTGAATATTATTCGATATTTGAAATCAGCAGGTATTGTGATACCTAGCCGAATTCCAAAATACGGCGTCACATGTCCACAAAAAAATAAAACACCCCTTTTCAACTTTTTCATTATTACCCCATTTAAGGTTCTGTTAAATAATATTTTTAGAACCGTTTAAACAGTGAACTTACAGTAAACCTACAACCACAGACTTCCAATCATACAACATCATTATCTATATCCTATATTCCCTGGTGCAGTATGTGTACACCTTCCTTTTCTTTTCAGCAATAGCTTAGTATGTACTGTACGTATCGTACTATATCGTATCGCACCTACTGTAGTGATCAGCTGGTCAGTAAGTTCGACAAGAAAACCCTCGCGGTGCAACCCAAACAAGTTTTCTTAATATTGCGAATTGCCGCTCGGGTTTCTTTACTGATCCTTCTTCCGCTTCAACACCTGATCCACCTCGTAAATACCCCGATCCAACACCGCCGCCACCGTCAACACTCCTCCAATGGTCGCCACCACCTGCATGACAAACGCGCCAAAGTGGCTTCGGAACTCCTGCTTGTTGACGATTCTCATGGGCGAGATATCGTAGGAGAAAAACACTCCGGGAAGACCGCCTCGCACGTGTCGAGTGTTTTGGTGGTCTTCGTCTCGTCCTCCTTGAAGTGGCCGCTCGTGGGCTGTAGCAGCGTACTGGTTGGTTTCAATCTTCTTACCGTCCAGAAACTCGAACCGTGTAGAAACCACCTTTGTAAAGTAGTTGAATCGGAACCACTTGTTGTCTGTGTGGTGCGGCGTGTTGTCCAGAGGAGACGACTCCATGGCCATACCCTTGTCCCATTCCAGACCGTCCACATTGACCTGTTCTCCGAAACTGAGTCCGTGAATGATGTGTGAAAAGGTAAAGGGAGCCTCGGGGTCCCGGAAATGGCTCAGGTCGTGCGAGTGCTTCTCGTTTCGCTGCATGGACACGCCAGGAGCAAAGTGGAAGTTGCCAGCCACCTTTTGCACAGTAAACTTGCCTGCAATGTTGCATCCCTGGTTGTACTGGGCCTTGAGCTGGTCCTTGAATCCAATCACTTCACACTGCTCCACGCCCGATCCGTCCGTAAACGCCCAGTCCTTTGCGGCATACGCAGCCCGGACCTGATCACAGGTGTTGCAGCACTGATCAGGTTCGGATTCGGCTCCATAACACGATCCACAGTAGTTGGGGTCGTCCAGGAAAGTCCGTTTGGCCACCGCAGTCGAATCCGCACTCTCTCCAAGAGTCAACGCCTCGCTGCTTAAAATATTGCCCCGCTCATCAAGAGTCACCTTGGTCATGTCGTGATCCACGCTCTGTTGCACCTCTCCAGAAGAATCGATAATGTCCAGAGTCACCAACGAGCAGGGCAACTTCGGGAAGGTGATGTTCAGATGGATGTCCAGACGGTCACCTCGATACCGGTCCACAGTCATCTGGGATCGCATCACAGGTGTCGTGTAAGATCTGTACTCGGAAATGGTGAGAACCAGAATAAGAAGAACAGCCACCAGAGTCACGATGCCTCCCGACGCCGTTTTGATGGTCGCATCCGCAGTCGGCTTGGCAAACGCATCGTATCGAAACAATTTCGTTAGCATTGTGGTGGTGGTGATACGGAAGAAGGTGTTGTTAATGACGTGTTTTATGCACGTGGAGTTTGAGATTTTGGGCCCAGCGAAAAATCGAAAAATTGAAAATTCCAAAATTCAGATTACACACACACAGACAGACACAAACACAGACGGACACAAACACATCTGTACACAAACACGCACGCACACGACTCATCAACTACACCCTCCTCGTTTTCATCCACTTGAACCGCTTGATAACATCTACAAATGTCTCAGCATACGTGGACTTTTAAGGTTTAGGTGGGATCATGAGGAATGCTCTATGGGATGTTGTAGGGGCGGTGGCAGTGAGATTTTTCGGACTGGAGAATTATAGCAACTACATCTATATTGGATGAAAACATGGAAGAAAATCGCTGGAAAATACACATGTTTGATGGACCTTCCTGGACGACGTTATTCGTAAACCTTAATTGGGTTAAGATTGGGGCTGGAGGAGTTGATGGGGGTTTTCATATTTCATCGGTGGTTTTAATAATAGGGGGGTAAAAAGATGTGTTCGATATATCGTTGTAATGTACTGAATCTCATGAACATCATGGTTTAGGTTGTTTTTCCATATCTCACTTTTTGGTAAAATCACAATTTCACAGCTTAAAAACATGCTGGTATTAGAAATCTTTGAAGTAGAAATACTTTTTCAA
Organism: Yarrowia hollandica; assembly: GCA_900519065.1. NCBI lineage: Eukaryota > Fungi > Ascomycota > Dipodascomycetes > Dipodascales > Yarrowia > Yarrowia hollandica. Next base: position 1,913,004 of record ULGV01000002.1, on the reverse strand, counting down.
ATGTGAGGATTTTCTTCTATAACTTCATCTTCCCCTTTATCTACTCTATTGCTGTACATCAGCTACGCTGTATAAGTACAACCATTATACCACCAACTCTACCAAAACATTCCCAAATGAATTTCTGAGAAATATCTTCGCTTCTTCTACCCGTTCTCCATTAACCACCATATATCGAATTTCTTCACTGTATCTCTGTTGCCTTTTTTATTCCAATAAATCATCATTTATACCCCTCTTTTGCTCTATACTTGCTCAAAACTGTCCTGAAACGTTCCAATCCCGTCCTACATATTCCTTCACCTTCATTAAGTCGTCTTTTATCCGCCTCTACCCGCTCAAACCCCCCTCTAAACTCACCCTACTTTCCTCAGCTTACCCCAGTTTTTCCGGATTAACCTTTTTCTCCATCCGAAAATCAAGCTTTCTCCCGTTTTAGGCTTCACGCCTACATTAAAGTTAACCGGATATATTATTCCGTCTTGCTTTTCTTCCTTCCTCAAACACCATGTCAATCAACACCTTGCCGCTGGCCAAAATCTACGCGGATCCGTCCAAGCACCAAACACGCTATGCCCAGCTCACCGCCCGGTTTTCAGAGCTGTACAACGGCCATAACCCGACCCTGGTCAGATCCCCAGGAAGAGTCAACCTCATTGGAGAACACATTGATTACTCTCATTTCAGCGTCATGCCCATGGCCATTGAAGACGACGTGATCATGGCCTTTAGCGTCGGAGGAGACTCCATTGAAATCGCCAACATGGAATCTGAAAAGTTCCCGGCTGAAAAGTACACCATCCCAACAGGCAAAGATGTGCTGACCATCGACCAAACCAAAACGGTATGGACAAATTACTTCAAATGCGGACATACCGTTGCGAGAAAGTACTTGAACGAGTCACGTCATGTGGATGAGAAGCCCGTCGGAGTCAAAGTCTTGGTCCACGGAACCGTTCCTGATGCCTGTGGATTGTCTTCCTCTGCTGCCTTTGTCGTCTGTTCGACTTTGGTTACCCTGCTTGCTCATGGAGAGAAAACTGTGTCACGAGAACTTCTGACCAAACTGTCCATCACCTGTGAACAGCTCATTGGTGTCAACACTGGAGGTATGGATCAGGCGGCTTCCATCTATGGACAGCTCAATCATACTCTTCTGGTTGATTTTGCTCCTTCTCTCAAGGCCACTCCCTTCCAGTTCCCTTCAACTGTCCCCAAAACAGTTTTCCTCGTAGCAAACACTCTTGTCAAGTCCAACAAACACGAAACCGCGCCTCGAAACTACAACCTGCGAGTGGTTGAAATCACTCTGGCTGTCAATGTGCTGCTCAAGAGCCTCAAAAAGGACACCACTATCCCTCAAAATGGAAACCTCAACAAGGGAACTCTTCATGGACTGATGAAGGCTCTTGATACCGATCTGTACGGACTCTTGGAGCTGGTTGAGACTCTGCCAAAGGAGCCCGTTACTCTGCAACAGGTAGCTGAGCTCCTCCAGGTGTCTGAAGAAGATGTCAAGAAGCAGTATTTCATCTTCCCTGTTGAATTCACCACTCTGGCTCTCTACTCTCGAGCCAAGCATGTCGTTACAGAAGCCATTCGAGTGATGGAGTTCCAAAACCTGCTTCAAAAGGGCGTTTCCGATCCCAAACAACTCGGAACTCTCATGAACGAGAGCCAGAGATCATGTGATCAGCTCTTCAACTGCTCCTGTCCTGCAATCGAAAAGGTGTGTGAAATCGTGCTCAAATCAGGCGGCTTTGGATCCCGTCTGACTGGCGCTGGATGGGGAGGATCAACTGTTCATTTGGTGGAGGAAGAAAAGCTCCAGAATGTCATTGAGGCCCTCAAGAAGGAATACTATAACGACATGGAGGGCGTGGATTTCGATAGTGCCATGGTCGTTACTGTTCCTGGAGAGGGTTGCGCCATTGTCGACCTCGCCTAAAACAGTGCATTCCATCCCTCCTCTGTATATACAGTATTCTAAGCATGTCATGAGTCATCAGAAATACTGTAGTAAGGCACATCAATTGTACTGCACTTCAGAAAACGTTTCCGTCATCTGCGTCGTCTAAGTAAATAATATCCCTGCGAACACATCACAAATTCAAACCTCACACTTCTCAACCCCTTGGCGGACACTGGATGCAGGATGAATTCCTCAACAGGTGAAGAGAGCGAAGGATAGGCATACTTGAAAAACTGCAGCTCTCTCAGGTCTTATTCTGCCAGTTCAGAGTAAGATAGTGTCCTTGGAACTCTTTCGAGTCTTCTCCGCCTCGGGCCCCATTGAGTTGCTCTCGGTGTGTACCTACCAGTGTGGTTGTTCCCGGATGCCCCTGTTCGACATCAGTGTCCAGAAACGCCAATCTAGATGGGCTAATTTGGGTGCCCCTCTCCAAGCAAGATACGTCCTCGGTGTGTGTCGACGTGTGGAAAAATGCAGCTGGCGCCAGGCTCCATCCACACCAGGCCACGGTGGAGGCCACCAGCTCATAGAGAGATCCAGCGCGGCGAAGAAGTTCCCCCAGCTCTTTGTACCATACGACACTTGGCGGCCGAAACGTGCAGGCCCACCTGCCGATTTGGTCACCGGAGGTGTTTCCGTGTTGGTAGAATCTGGCTGACGTATCAACCCCAACACACACACACACACACACACACACACATAAGCTTACTATCCCTCCAACAATAATACTATGCTTTACAGACGGTGATGTAACATTGTGTGCGCAGCAAGGGGTCTTGTATGAGGTGTAGGGACAGTGGTTTTGTGTGAGTATGTCTGAGTGTGTCTGTGAATATGCGAGTGTGGTTCAGTGTCTGACGTTGGTGTCGTTATCTGTGTCAGCCCATGGTACAGTAGTGGTATCTGTGTCTGTTTTGTTATGTGTCCAAAAAAACTGGGAAAGTGTTCCTTATATAGACAAGAAATAAGGAGCAATAGTTACATGGACTATATGGTGATGTTTATATCACAACCAAGAGGGTACTGTAACTCATCCGATAATAGCTCAATTGAAATTCTGAAGAGTGTATTTTGTTCGGAATCGTCAATGAATTCTTTTGGCATAATTCTTGTCCCGCATATCTGTTCCCACGTCGTAATAAATTGGTGTCTTTAACACACTTCGTAAAACTCACTGGTATAATTTACGCATCCAACCTAGATAATTACCAGCCAACGTAACAATTTAATGCTAGGAACACAAACATTCTACCATGGCATGTCTCCCCTTTTATCATTTTCTATTAATTTATTTCGATTTTTTCGTTTAAATTTTTTATCGCCTTTTCCACCCTCTTATACTCCCTTTGCTCCTTGGACAAACATCGTCGGTCCCTTGGCCCAGTTGGTTAAGGCGTCGTGCTAATAAGAATAGCAGCTTTGCAACGCGAAGATCAGCAGTTCGATCCTGCTAGGGACCATGAGAGAAATGTCTCTTCTTTTTTGGTGCGAGACCAGACATGTCTCCTTTTTTGGTCAAGTACGATACATGATGACGATATGATTTCGGCTTTCATAGATACCTCATTTTTCACGAAAGAACAAGAATTTTGGTATCTTAGTGAATCGTTCTCTAAGACTAATCAAAGCTGTCTTCTTACACTACCCACCACATAGTCATGAGTGAGACTACATGGCTTATTTGAATGCATGTAACGATATAGAATGATCATAACCCCATCCAACTCCATCCAACTTCACCATCTCTACGGCAACGTGTATACGGTATTCGTACTGTACAGCACATGTAAGATCGAGGTGCGCGTACTCCATCGACACACCCATGCATCTGACTCGGATAATCGTAAGATCAATAAAGATGCATCGAAACCAATCTCCGACAAGCCGAAATATAGAAACACCTGCATAACATTGCTGCTGGTGCGATTACCTGCAGTGGAGAGAACACCTGCATTGAACCGAGCGAGTACGACATACCTACGAGTACGTAGTGTGCCCATGCCTGTCGTTGATACAGTAACTTGGAGTAGACAGTTGTGACCTTCGTAAAATGGAAACGTCCTACGATAACCGAGCTATTCTTGTAGAACACTAGCCATGCCTGTACCGACCTACGATACTCAACCCTACAAGTACCACATCAAGAGCAAATGGCCAAGCCCGAGGTACCATACGGCTTATGGACATGATATCGGAGTTTCAAACTTTGGTCGGAGGGTTCGACATGCCGAGGTAACCAAAGACGACGCTGTAAAACAAGGACAAATGGAGCAACAAGAAATCCAAAACCTGCATTGGAATCGCCAGACCGAGTTCTACACATTACCATATCTCTATCCTTCATTCCATCAGTATCACACGTAAAACACTCATTCCCACCATCCACTGACAATGCCGATATCGCTACACTGTATACACACGTGACTACCATCCCTAACCCTTCATCCCCCTCTCCCCTCTCACTCTCAAACCCTAATCCCGATCGGCCTTGCCAAGAATAGCTGTTTTATTGTTTGCTAACCAAAGGGGAAGAGTCTAACTTTGGACAATGGCGTAATTCATGGTTTAGCCGAGGAGACTGAGAGGGAGGAAAGATGTCACGTGACTGAAAACATGTGGCTGAAAACACGTGACTGAAAACACGTGGCTGAAGACGTGTCTGGTGCAAAAACACCATCCAAAACCCCTCTCCTCGTTCCAATATAATGAACTTGTTATAACGCCAAGGTGTTTTAAAAACTCTATTTTTGGACCCTTCTTTATATGAAGTTTAAAATGAGAAGAAAGAAAAGCGCTTGTATGATGTATAAAATGAGGTAGGATAGAGATTTGAGTGATTTACAAGGTGTGGTAGGGCTATCACGTGAAATTAAAAACTGTGGAATTTCAAAACACAAGAATCTCTCCTCCATCACGTAATATCACGCTGCTCGGTTAGTCTACATACTCATCTGCCCCTGCACCAAGGATGCGTATTTTATGCAGGCTTTGAAGTGATGTGACGCTGGGTTAGGGCACGTGTGTTTTCTTGTTTCCGTAAGGGTTGGGGGAGAGGGGGAGGTGGAGTTGCCTAGTTGATTTTGTATTGATTAAGAAGTACTCGTACTGTAGTTGGAGGTGCTATCGGCCTGTTTTCGATCAGCTTTCGGTTGGTTTTCGACATTTCTCTTCTTTTCCATGATTTCTCCTCTGGGACGTGTTTAAAACCTGTTTTGGACAGTGTCGATCGGCCGGTTTAAGGGGCAGATCGGCGTGGGTTGAAGAGTGAGACGGGCTGAGACTGAGACTGCCAAAGTTAGGACGGTTGTGGAATAGAGGAGATTTTAGTGGAGGTGAGCGGTTTGCCATGAGTATGTCTGTTGTACGATGGGTGTTGTGTACAAGTACCATTCAGTACGATTACACTAGATGCAGATAGAGGAGGTCAAATTACCTACGAGGATAAAGACCAATTGAGACGTGTGTGTCTGTTTAGGATGAGTGTTTAATATTATCAAGGGTGGTCATATTATTACAATAGCTACGACATAGTTATGCTACATTGAACAATAGCTTGTGCTGATACGTGTTTGGTACGATACTCGTTTGTATACACAAGGTATATACCAGACAGGGTACAGCATAAGCCACAGGTACAAGCGTTAAGAGGTAGACTCGTCTACTATTCACACTAATAATTAAATAATGTCATTGATTAGTCGTATGTCAGAGACGGTTGAGACTAGAAGAATAGGAAACTCGTGCTATGCACTTGCTTACTTCTGTCCAGCTCGGTTCTCAGCAGCCTGGACCTCACCCTGGTACTGGGCGGGGATGTGGAGACCGGTGACACCAGCAAAGTACTGGGGGTACTGGGCCTTGAGGTCAGCGAGCCCTCCGTCGTTCTGGGCGACGACAGCGGTGGCAACGGCGGCGAGGATAGCGAGAGTGAATTTCATTTTAGTAGTGGTTGGTTGGTTTGAGTGAGTGAATACTGGTTTTTCTACGGTGCCATCTTCCGTCCTATATATATCCCTCCGGAGCTAGCCCAGGAAGGAGGTTGAGCGTTCAGCCGAGTCCGTGTCTGTCCGTGTCTGTTGTGATGGATCGTCTGTCGATCCAGGCTGATCAGAAAATGCAGATCGCAAGAACCCAGTCCGTGGTCAGCCTGACCATCTGCAGGAACAGGTACCCGGTCTGGGCATGCATGTACCGAGGTCAGAGGGGGCTAGAGAGCTAACAACTCAGGACTCGTCGGGCGGCATAAACTACCGGTACTTGTAGGTCATCTTTCCTACACGTCCAATATATACTACTCGTTTACTATTTTGTGAAGCAGACACGAAAAGGGCCCTGGCAGTGCAAACTTTGTCCAGAAAGACGCTACCTATTACAAACTGTCTTGAGTCTAGTCAAACCTACAAAGGGTGGGGTTACGTGTTTCAGGAGGGAGCTGGGCTGCCAATGCAGACGGTGTGTATTGTCATACTGTACCACACGGTAGTTGGACATTTAATACAACGAAACCAACAAAAATACAATACGCCAACAGAATACTCTACCTGGTACAGTACCTGGTATATACTTGTATATCCCAACCTGCCACCGTTAAACTCAATGGATGCCGTTATCCTCTGGCCTTGGCATACATACGAAAGAGTATCAAAAGAGCACCGAAAGAGAACCCCACTTTTTGCTGATCGCTCACAAACAGCCCGGCTGCCACAAAAACAAACACGTCCACTTCCTCCTTCTCCTTCTGTATCTTCCACCACCAACCCTGCTTTTGCTCTTGCATACTATACGCACCCAACCAGGCGGTGCAACCTGAAACCAAAGGGAGATAACGTAAACGGATTCAACTACGTAATTACGCTGTATCAGATAGTTGAGCAATTTGGGGCGCAGTGAGAATGTACTCTTGAAACGGTGCTTCTAGTTATTTATATCTACAGGGGTGAGTCGATGCTAGCACCTTCTACAGGAACCTCTTGCTACAAGTACTTGTACCAGTACTGTACCGATACTTGTGCAACTTCAACTCCCGCAACGCAACGCGCAACTCGGCGAAATGGCATCACCGAACTCTCAAGTGGCTGTTTGTGTCGGTTAAATCGGAGCTCCATGTTTACCGAATGCCTGACTGGCCTTAACATTGGTGGTTGTATATTTGTAGCATTTGGAGGGGGTGAAGACTTGGGGAATTGACAGGAGATGCTGTACAAGTGTATATAGCGGTATGACTGAGTTAGAGTGGATCCAGATGGTATTCGGTGAGAAATGAATCTTTAGGAAATCAACACCGTCGAGGATCGTACCCACAACGCTTAGTGAAGGATAGGTGGGAATGTCAACTAAATGAAAGTACCAGTATAATTACGTCTTCTGGCCCGAATACTTTTCAGATTCGGTTCAAAACTCCCTAGAATAAAAACTCACTGACAGAAAATTGTATGCTTATATCTCACACGAAAAATCACGTTTCTCACACTATTCTAACCCCAGAACCCCTTCTTTAGCCGCATCAACTTGTCGAGTGATATCATATCTTGCTTGATAGGTATATAGACATTTCAATTATACCATACAACAGCCCTGCCTCTGTTTAATCCATCCCTGTAATTACCTTTCTCATTTATCCAAGAACTGTCCCGTTCATCTCTAGCCGAAAAAACCCTCATTCGGTGATATCGGTGGTACCGCAGTATCTCAGCAAGTGTCTACTGCACGTACAGCGTGCTGTATGCATCGCCAAAAGTCAAGGCTCGGCCTCGGTATAATTAGATATGGTCGGAGTTTTGACTTGATCGACAGTGCATTGTGAATAAGCAAAGATATTGTGTTGTTGGTAGACAGACTGAGGTCAATGGCATGAAACAGTCACAAACAGTGGATTTAACATAATAAAACAGCCCACAAACTATTGTGGTCCTGTTATGTTCTTCTGTATATACAATGAGGTGCCGTATTCGCTTATGAATTCGTCTATGAACATCAATGGTGCCAAGAGACCCTGCAGAATCATTCGATTACGAGCCGAGACAAGATAGGTCACCAACGGTTTTTGCTGCCTATTTGTTAACCGACGTTTGTTTCGGTACAACTCCCAGTATTCACTTTGCTGTTATTCTGGCACTCAGAGTGTTTTCTTTTGAGGGAAGAACACTGTACCGTGTAGTAATTAGGTGCAGTACATTCCAGTAAAGCTATTAGAATGCTGACTTGAAATATAGATTCCTCAGCTCAAACTGTTCCTTTTCATATATTACTACACTCTCTTTCCAGCTTGTTCTCGGACAAAACATTGGTCTTGCAACACGGAACAGAACTCCTCCAGTTGTCTTTCAATGCCAGAAGATGAAATATCTCATACAGGATAATTAACTAAAAACACACAAACCCTCTAAACAATCCATTTCAAAACTAATGAACCACTTTCCAGCTTCATCACGTGACTCCTCGAAAAGTTACACCTCATTATAGCTTAAACACGTTTGGAACACCAACCCAGAATCTGAGTGAGAAAAGTGTTCAAAGGGACTCGCAACCTAAGCTAGACACAATTTCAACTTCTACTTCCCCCCTACACGACTCTCTTGTGATTTGGACAGTCCTACACGTGTTTCGGGTATCATCAGCTCATATCCAGTAATCAAACCTTAAAACATTCAAGGTTTGTTGCACCTCATCGTTTTTTGACCGTCCATGATTTGCATATTAGAAATGATAGATTTGGACAAAACTTTGGCAGTAGACCAATATCACTTCATTTTATCATCTGTTAGAATTTCTAATCTCCAGCTTCGATATTCGCAGCGTTGCTGCGTTCTCTATTTCACAATGATTTGTTAAGATTACTAACTAAGCAACATCTAATACTTACTCCCAACACGATATATTAACTAATCTAGAATATGCACTCAGATCCAAATTTTTTTATCAATCTTTTTTCCGGGTCATATTTCCCCCTCCATCCAAACCCAATCAACACACCCCCACCACCACGCCTTATCCACGCGTCATGGCCCCATGACAAACAGGTGGCTCAAAGTGTTTTGCGACGGGTCAACGAAACGCGCGTACGGAAGGCTCTTCAGCGGCTACGGCGTGTTTTTCGCACCCAACAGCAAGTACAACGTTTGCGGAGCCAGCTCGGCGGTCACCAGTACCATGGCCGAACTCATTGCCATCCGAGAGGCGTACCGGATGATTGCCTACAGGAACACAGGCAGAAACTACAAGGTGTGCACCGACTGCAAATCAGCTTACACCATGGTCAACAACCACAAGCGCGTGTCGCGGTATTTCAACCCCGTCTTGAACCAGATCTGGAGATGTGAGGCTGCCACAGACGGCCAGATTGTGGTCGAGTATGTGCAGGGACATGCGGGACTCAACGGCAACCATAGTGCGCATCAGCTGGCGACCAGAGGAACGGAAAGGGCCATTAGAGGGTATAATAATAGCTACGGGCAGTACGGGGCAAAGTGAGTCGATTTCATATGAATAGATTTATCTTGTTTTGTTTTTAATGGTTTACGTGTCATCTACAGTAATTAGCATGTTTCTCTTGCTCACTGCTGGGACGTAGTTATTTCCGACGCTTATGAATTAGCGCTTTTGTTCCAGGGGTTTTATGCCGCTGTTAGTGAGTCGTCCGATACCCAGTTTGAGTTGGAATATCTCGTGTGTATCCCGCTTTGCAAAACTCGACGAAAACGGTATAATCAAACAACGCAAATATACGTGTTTCTTGTTAAAAAACCAGTTGAGGAGGTAATTTGGAGTTCCCTTTTTATATATAGACCACTATCATTGTCGTAAATGGCCCCAATCACAAGAAATCGTCGCCTGAATTTTTTCTCTGATTTTCGATTGGCTATTTCCAAAAACCTTCATTTTCACAATCCGCAATAGTTTAGTGGCTAGAATTTCCGCCTGTCAGAACATTGTTCAGCACGCGGGGGACCGGAGTTCAATTCTCCGTTGCGGAGTATTTTTTTTGCAAAACAAACCCCCATAAATACTTTTTTAGGGTAGCTGGAGTGAATTTTTTTTGTTAGTTTTGAAGAGCTAGACGAGGGGGATATTTTAGTGACATTATTGAAAGAATCTGTCAGTTGTTTATCGTTTTTGAAAAGTGTCGTGTGCAGGTGGAAACCAGTATTTGCGTGTGAGGGAGGAGGTTGCACGAAAATAGCAGTGTGGTTATGATCGTAGGTGCATGAAGGGTCGATTGGTCAAGTCCGTTTTCATTTGTAGAGTCGAGGAAGTATATTTTATCCCTGAGCCAAGAGCTGTTACTGTAAATAAGACAGACACACGGGCGAGGGTTGAACAGGCGTACCTGAATGGTACGTGGGGACAATCCAAAGAGTGCATTTTAATCGCCTCGTCGCGCTGATGCTAAATATGTAAAAACATTGTCAGAAATGTCGTCTCCATACTCCTAATTGAACTGTCGTTATTGGCTCGCTACAAGTACGAGTGTACCGGTACAAGTAATTACACTCTATTCTATCCTCGTTTCCGACACAACCAATAGGACGCTTTCTATTTGTTACGTGATCCAGTCAGTTATTTGAGGTCACGGGAAACACATCACGTGATATACCATTTACGTGACCACCACCCGAAAAAAAACACCAACACACCACCTCTCTCATCTTCCTCCACCTTGCTGGTCGGTCACCCCCGGGGGTCACCGCCCAAGTGGCTAATTTTCAAATAAGCTTTTTTAGCTACTTTTTTTGTGTGGCTAAACTCTGATGGACTGAGCAAAGCAAAAGAGAGGGTGTATCAAAGAAGATAATAGAGACATAAAGTGAGTGAAAAAACTACATACACTCATATAACGGGCGTCAATAAACCCACCTGAAGTGTCCATTCATTTCTATCCCCCTCCCTCCAAAAGTTACACCTGCCTCCAACTCAGCTCCCCCTCTCAAACCTAAAAGCCCATCTGCGCCACCTCAGTGGCTGACGCCTTAACTCTATTGTTTGATCACGTGATGGTCCAGTGCAAACTTTGAAAATGATTGCATGATATACTCTAAATATTCACACCCTCCGTTGCTAACCGTTGCAACTGCGCACTACCATGGCGAAAATACGACTGCCCTACGTTCCGCTGCCGCAGTCGGCCGTGACTCATACGCATCTGCATGTTTCCGACTCGCTGTCGCGGCTGCTGCGGGGCTCGAAAATCAAGTCCAGTGCCGCCTCGGCCTCATTTGGCAGAACCGCAGACTCCACAAAGCCCTCTGCTGCAGTCAATTTGGGTCTTGATGGCTCGCCTTCGGGTCTACCGCCGGGGCCTCCGAGAGGCGCTACTGTTCCTCGTCAGTCGGAACAATCGCGCGATCTGCTCCATCGATTCGAGACCTGTTTGCAGCAGCAAGATTGTGTGGGGGCGTACCAGGTGTGGTCTGATCAGTTACCATCGACACAAAAGGAGGAGCAAGAGACACAAAGAGAAGAGGACACGTCACGAACGACACCTGATGCATCAACTGACACAAACACAACCTCGACAACAACCGTATTCAACACCGGGCCCCATCTGCCCCTCGCCTCCACCTTCAAGCTGCTGCGGCTGCTGCTGCAACAGCCCGATCCGGACTCGCCACTGCTGTACAAGGTGACCAAGATGATTGTCAAAGCGCCGGAAAACGCCTCTGTGTTTGCGCCGGCCATTTTCCGTGTCTTTGTCTGCTTTTTCCAGCGCCAGGAGTACGCCTCCATCATTGCACTGTGGACCGACTACGTCAACAACGGCTGTGTGGTGGGCACAAAGACTGGTGATTACCGCAAGTTTGTCGGGGTGGTGGCACCGGCGTTTATTCTGGAGGAGTTTGAGTCCCGGGGCTCACGAGAGGGTGCAGCCCGAGATCTGATTGAGCTGCTGGGGCCCGAGGCTCCTACAGTTCCTCAGGACAAGATGGAGAAGATTGTGAAAAAGATGCTCAGGGACAAACGCGACAAGTCAGACACAGACGCAGACGCGATGATGGCGCTGGTGTCGACCTTGGGGCCCAAGTACAGACTGTTTTTGGACGTGTCGAAAACACATTCAAAGCAACAATCTATTCTGGATCAGGTGGAGCGGGCAGTACAGCTGCGGTCTGCGCATCATCTCAACTACTGGTGGCACGTGGTCAAAAAGTCGTCACGTGAGCTGCTCACCCTGGAACACTGCCAGGCGTTCATCAAGGCGTTCAGCTCGCTTAAAAACTCGGCGGGAGCGTTTCAGGTGTGGGAGCTGATGGAGTCGCGCGGCAACATTGAGCCGTCGCGAGAGTGTTGGGAGGCGCTGTTGGAGGCTGCCAGTCACGTGAATGTGGCTCAACGGCAGTTTTTCCAGCAGGCGTGGGACGGCATGGTTTTGGCAGGATACACTCCTTCGCCACATTGTTTTGCACTCAAATTCCGATGGTTGTTGCGTAACCGAATGTTTTTGTCTGCAGACAATTTGTTCAGTGATATTTTGGCAGTGCCCAGTGAAGGTGAGGAAGATGGAGGAGGATCTCTACCTGGACTTACGCAGGAGATTTTGGAAGCGTACATTCCTTGTTTGCTGAAAAAGATGCGGCATGAGGAGGCTGAGCAGCTGGTGCAGTTGTTGACTCCTCGAGAGACGATTGACATTTCACTCAAGCTGGCCAAGACGTTTTTGGACTATTATTTGAAACACAAGTTGGTGGATAGCATGCCCAAGTGGCTGAGCATGATGGAGCAGCAGGGTCTGTTTACGACCCCCGAGTCCTTTGTCCTGTTGCTGGCCTACAATGTGCTCTACATCACGGAGGTGGATCCAGAACGAGAAATCTTCCCTGTTCTCAAACAGATTTACTCGCAGATGGAGGCTCAGAACATTCCTCTCAACCAGGAAACCTTTGCGCGGCTCATTGCAGAGGCGTATCGAGTGTGTCCTCAGCTGCCTGCTTCTCGAGCCATCTTTGACTCGTTAATTCGAGCAGATATCGTGCCCAACTCGGAGGTGATCATGCAGGTTCTTCGAGGCGAGTGTTCGGCTCGCGGAGATGTGCTCATGGGCCAGGAGCTGTTGCATTCCATGACCTCCATGACCTCCAACCGGGATTTCCACAAGCCCGAGTTTTGGAACTATCTGCTGCGAGCATTGCTCAAGCAGGACAAGCAGGCGGAGGCGCTGGTGAGTTACGGCAAAATGAAGGCCGCAGGAGTGCCCATTTCTGCCCACACTTATACGCTCATGTTGGAGGGACTAGGAGAGGATTACCGGGAGGTGAAACAGGGCCTGCTGACGGAACTGCAGCAGGTCAGGGAGCCCAAAAAGACGTATCTGTTGACGGACCGGCTCAAGGGAGCGATTCGACAGCTCAAGGGGCTTGGATATGAGGTAGGAACGCTGTTGAAAACAGAGGCTCCTCCTCGGTGGAAGTAGCATGTATATAGCAAAAGCTGGCCAACGCTGGTTAATAGAAGTTTACTTACAGTTCAAAACGGTACGAGTGCCAGTACCGGCGTTTTTCACTGGTATTTTCTTAACAAATAGCCAACCATTGTTGTAACTAAATTTTCATGTTTACTCGTGTTTTAAATAAAGTTTGATGGATTAACGAGCCGCACGCCTGGGGGTCCAGTTTTAGGAGGTCTCAATATCGATGGTAAAACACGCTACGGAAATTCTGAAGAGTGCATTCTTATAAATGAGCCATTTTTACCTCTTTAAGACTCTCCCCTAACCCACACTGTCTTTACAGCTGTTTCTACAGACCCTTTTTTTGACATGATAAAATGTGTGTAAACTTTAAATCAAAACCCGCTATAAATTTCAGAAAATGGAGCGTGTTGAGTCCAATTCTTGGAATTAGCTGTTTTGTGTTATTCGAGCACGCACTGAAATCAATAAATCATTTACTATTTACACAAACTGTCTTCACGGTTTCACACCTACTCGTCATCGACATCCCTCAGGTTGGAAGGAACGGCCTTGGGAATGGGAGGCTGACCCATGGCCTTGCGCCAGTACTCGTTCGAGAACTTGGCGATTCGATCGTACGCAGCGCCAGGACTGTCCAGAGCAGGTCGCACGTCCAGCACAAATGTGGGTGTATCTCCGGTCTCGCCCTCGTCTTCACCAGCGTAGTAGTCGATCACGTATCGCACCTCCTTCCACACGGTGTCAGTCTCGGTCTCGGCAGGCACAACTGCTCGCAGAACGGTCCAGTCGTGTCGATCAAAGGGAGCGGCAGAGCCAAAGGTGGCAGGGAACACCTTGCCAAGAGCCTGGATCATCTGCGCACGAGGAGAAAGATCGTTGGGTCGGCCCTGGAACTTCATCAGACGAGGCTCCACATCGGTCTTGTCCGAGTACTTTTTCTCCCAGTCGCAAATCTCCACCCATGCGCCCTCGTTGAGGAAGTTGTGCACGTCCACCATGGACTCCACGGCGTCCTCGGGGATCTCGCCGCCGCCCTTTCGCAGCATGGCGTTGTACATTTGTTGTGGGGAAGGGTACTCCCACACGCCGGCACCGGACTCCTTGCCCTTGGGAATTGTGGACATGGTTCGCTCCAGAGGCAGATCCACCGTCTGACCGGGGGCCCGCTGCGACGACAGATCGGGCATCATGTTGAGCGGGTTCAGCTTGTTGTTGTTAGCGTCGGGGCCGGAGGGTTTGGCCCACGAGAACCAGGACGATCGCTGGCTGTGGTCCACGGGGCATTTGGACGCGGTTTCCGACTCGACCTTTTTCTTCTCAAATTGCTTGGAGAACTTGCTGTGGTCGATGGGGCATTGGGAAATGTCGCCTTTGGGGTGGCCCATGGGCTTTTCCAAGTCTTTAGGTGTTTCCTGGGTTAGCGTGAACAACGAGCGTAGCGAGTTGTGAGTGAGCATACAGCACACGACCAATGTAGTGAGTGTGTGTATTACAGTCAGACATGGGACTCTGTGAATAAGTACTTCCAGACGCAGTACTCTGTGGGAGAGCACTATGAGACGTGAGGATCCTGTGGATGAATACTGCCATATTGTGAGAACGTCCGCTTCTGTGTTTCTGTATGACGAGTCACCTAATCAACCTGACCAGCCAATCTCACCAGCCAATGTGACAAGTCCGGCCACTCAATACTGTCATCCAAAATCATCGCGAGCAACACCGTCCATGTCACAGACCCTCGACGTCACTCAAATAGCACCAGATTTGAACCCCGGACTCCCCTCGTCACCGCAGTTACACAGAAACACATCTCACAACTCTCACATGTCTGACACAGACACAAAACACGAACCGGAAAAAGTCCTCAAATCGGAACGTCGGAAACTGCTCCCTCTCGGACTGTGTCACGTGACACCCCCTTTGTGCCCTCCTCTTATCATACTCACACTCCAAAACCAGCCCATTTTTTTCAGTCGTTAGTTGTTGTTATGCCGAGTATCGGTGTTCAGTTCAAAGGTCGGGTTTAACGGCGAGCACAATTCTTTTTCGTGCATATTATATACACCATGAATGGGAAAGAAAAATAAGCTTTTGGGTCATGCATGGAAATATAACCCTAGCCCAGGGTGAGTGGATGTCCAGAAAAGAGGTATTCTGGTATGGGAAGCGAGTCATTTGAAGGGCTAGGGTTGTTCAGTATGCCACAAATATCCCAAATCTGCTTTCAAATTTCTCCTAGCTCATTTATATCACGTTTTACACTGTCCCTCCCTTGCCCATCTCCATCCACTCATATCTTGCTCATAGTAATATCAAAAGGTGAAGTTGCGTTGGAATTAAGGTTTGGCAGTATGGTTTTGTGTCGTGTGGCTTCATCGGTGAAGTGAAACAAATGATATACGTTGTTCTGAGGGCGTTTTCAGTGTTTTTTTCAAGCGATCTAATGGTGTATGTTTCGAGTTGTTTAGAGCGTAGTGTTTTTTACACGTTTTTGGCATTATAAGTTCCAAATCCTTTTTTGTTTAGACTTACTTGGTATATCTTAAGGTTAGTTACATTTAGATGAGATTCCCGTTGAAAAACTGATAAGTCTGCATTGTGTTGAGATAATTGAGCTATAGATATGAAACTTGTACTGCGGCTTCTAAAGGTATCTTCCTGTCACGTGTCAATTTTTTGCACGTTTCCACCAACTGTACGCCTCAGTTATCATGTCTACGTTTTCCAACTTGTAAACCGTAACATTGAAGTTGCCACTGGAAATGAGGAGAACGGAATGACTAAAAATATGTTTAATAGTGGAGCTATTGGACAGGGGATTGAAGTAATAGACTCTCCAGGTGATTCCTAACAATAGTGGTCCCTTTTTTCAATACCTGGTGGTCATTTTTAACGCACTTATAATTCAACATGACCCAGAATCGAACCGAGGGTCTCCACCTCACTATAATACTCCCTACCAAACCATCCCAATCTTCACAGCCCCAGAACTCGGTCAAAACTGGACCAATCTTTTAGAAAAATTAACCCTAAACTCATCCATTTGGAAACGGACTTCAATCGATTTTTAAGGCAAATCCACCATTTCTAATAGTAAAAATAAGACCGGTCAAAAGTGCCCTAGCAGTGTAAACCTTAATTCGCTTAAGATTGTCATACAGGAAACGAACCCAGAAAAACGAACCTCCAGAAAAACGAACCTCAAGAAAAACGAACCTCAAGAAAAACGAACCTCCAGAAAAACGAACCTCCAGAAAAACGAACCTCCAGAAAAACGAACCTCCAGAAAAACGAACCTCCAGAAACACGAAAACGATGCCTACTGGTACGATACGGTACCTATATCCATTCTTCATAATTCATCTTTTAAACTTTTACATATATCTAAAGGCCGAGCTTGGCAATCTCCTTATCGAGCTCGTTAACAGCATCGGCAATCTTGTCGGCATTCTCTCCGGAGCCCTGGATGGTAGGACCCTTTCCTCCAGATCGGCCTCCGACCAGACCAGCGGCAATGGTACCCATCTGCTGGGCAGTGAGACCCTTGTTGGAGACGGACTCGTCAATGTAGCAGGCGTGGGCAACCTTTCCTTCGGCAGGGGAGCCGGCAAACAGGTAGACGGACTTGCCGGGCAGCTTGGACTTGACGTGGTTGATAGTCTCGGACAGAGCCTTGGAGTTTGCGGAAATGTCGGGCACGTGAGCCACGAGATAAGTAGCCTCGGAGTTCTTCTCAAAGAAAGCAGCAACCAGATCGATGGCAGACTTGGACTCGGCCTTGAGCTTGGCCTTGATTCCGTCGGTGATGGTCTTTTGGATCTTGTTGAACTTGTCCTGAAGAGCGAGCTTGGAGGTGACGGAAACAGACAGCTTCTTGAGCTCGACACCAATGGCCTTAGCGGCCTGCTCCTTGTCGGCTCCCAGGGGCTGGGCAGAGAGCTTCTCCAGACGGTCGTCAAACTCCTGGGCAAGCTTCTGGACGTCAGCAGCCTCCTTTCCGGTGACAGCGACGATTCGTCGGATACCCTTGGCGATTCCAGACTCCTCAATGACAATGAGGTGCTTGATTTCACCAGTCTTTCCAACATGGGTTCCTCCGCAGAACTCGACAGAGTACTCGGCCCACTTGGAGTCCTCGGGGGAGGCAACCAGGTCCTCAACAGGAACACCGACAGAAACCACTCGAACGGGATCGGGGTAGGTCTCGCCGAACACAGCTCGAACACCGTTAATCTTCTTGGCAGTGGTCAGATCGACAGACTTGGCGTACACAGCGAGGTTCTTGGCAATGTAGGCGTTGGAAATATCCTCCACCTTGGCCACCTCGGCGGGAGTAAGACCAGCCTTGTGGGAGAAATCGAATCGCAGCTTCTCGGAAGCAACAAGAGATCCCTTCTGGTCGATAGAGTCACCAAGAGTCTCCTTAAGAGCGTAGTTGAGAACATGGGTACCGGTATGGTTGTTCTTGAGAGGGGTTCGTCGAGCAGTGTCGAAACCAACGTTGACAACATCACCGACCTTGAGAGAGCCGTAGTTGAAGTTTCCGGTATGCAGAACGTATCCAGCGTACACCTGGACGTTGTTGACGTCAAACTCGGTCTGACCATCAACGACAATCTTGCCGGTATCGTTCTCCTGACCTCCAGACTCGGCGTACATGCAAGTCTTGTCGAGGAGAAGACCAATCTGGCCTGCAGACTCGTCCACAGCATCCACAAAGGCCTTTCCGTCGTAAATGGCCACAACCTTGGCATCAGACAGGTTGGAAGAAGTGAATTTCTCGTCGTCGTCAGTCTTGGGCACAGCAGAGTTCTTCTCGAGCTCAGCAAGAGCATGGACATCGAGCTTGACCAGCTGAACTCCTCCAGCAGACTTCTTGCCGCCCTTGGAGGCCTCCAGAGACTCCTGCTTGGCCTTGTCGAAGGCAGCCTCGTCGATATCGAGTCCGGCCTCCTCGGCCATGATTCGGGTGAGATCCACGGGGAATCCGTAGGTATCGTAGAGTCTCCAGACGTCCTTACCGGCCAGAACGGTCTTGTTGTTGGCCTTGGCCTCGGCAGCATACTGCTCAAACAGCTTCTCTCCTCGGTCCAGAGTTCGGGAGAAGGACTGCTCCTCGTCGTTGAGAATCTCGAAAATGTCGTCGGTTCGCTTGCTCAGCTCGGGGAAAATTTCGTTCACCTGCTCAATGAGGGTAGGGGCGAGCTGGGAGAAGAAGGAGCCAATGGGCACGTCAAACTTCTTTCGAACGAATCGAGCTCCTCGTCGCAAGATTCGTCGCAGCACGTATCCTCGTCCATCGTTGTTGGGCACTCCTCCGTCAGCAAGAGCAAAAGTCAGGGTTCGAACGTGGTCAGCAACCACTCGGTAGGCGGTATCAATACCGTCAGCGTCCTCAGCACCAAACGTGCCCGCGTAATCACGTGCGCCAGTCAGCTCCTGGATCTTGGCAAAAATGGGAGTGAACACGTCAGTGTCGTAGTTGGAGCTCTTGTCCTGAAGAACGGACACCAGACGCTCGAAACCCATACCGGTATCGATATGCTGGGCGGGCAGGGGCTTGAGGCTCTTGTCGGCCTCTCGGTTGTACTGGATGAAGACAATGTTCCAGATCTCCAGCACGTTGGGGTCGTCCATGTTGACAAGGTCTCGGGCGTTTCGGCCTCCTCCAATTCGATCGTAATGGATCTCAGAGCAGGGACCACAAGGACCCTGGTCGCCCATCTCCCAGAAGTTGTCGGTCGAGTCTCCGGGCAGAATATGGTCCTCGGCCACTCCCAGATCCATCCAGATCTGCTTGGCCTCCAGATCAGCCTCCAGGCCGAGCTTTTCGTCTCCTCCAAAGTAAGACACGTAGAGTCGGTCAGCATCCAGTCCGTAGACACTGGTCAGCAGCTCCCAGGCCCAGGCACAGGCCTCCTTCTTGAAGTAGTCGCCAAACGACCAGTTGCCCAGCATTTCAAAAAAGGTGTGGTGGTACGAATCCCGTCCCACGTCATCCAGATCGTTGTGCTTGCCTCCAGCTCGAATACATTTTTGCGAGTTGGCAGCTCGGTTCAGCTTGGACAGTGGCGACGAGGGGTCGCACGTGCCCAGAAAGATGGGCTTGTACTGGTTCATACCAGCGTTGGCAAACAGCAGAGTAGGGTCATCGTAGGGAATGACGGAGGAAGAGGGCACAAAAGAATGGGCTCGCTTTTCGCCAAAGTAGTCCAGGAAGGTCTTTCGGACCTTGGTGGCGGGCCAGGCGTCGGGAGTCAAGGGCATGGTGGAGTACAGTCGTCGAGGGGGGAAAATCAGACGCGGTACCGGTGGTAGTCTCATATGAGATGGAGAACGTAGAAGATTTGGATCAGGAGAACAGGGTAATGAAGTTTATTTACGAGCGAGAGATAAGTGTGGTGATGAGGGAGGGGGGGACAAATGGGGATAAAATTGTGATAAATATTAGCGGGAGTTCATTAAGGAGCTGCGATTTTCTCAGAATTTACCCGATTTTCTGACGGTGTTTTGTCATCCACAGAACACCCCAGAACATGGATAAAGTTGGTCATGTGATGAGACAAATCGGGCAGGTGAAAAGTTGCCCAATCGAGGAGGTGGCGGTGATTTTGAGGTCGATTGGGGTTCTCCTGGTGGTCAATTTCTTGTTTGTGTTTTTCCCCATTTTTTCCCGGGTTTTCTCAATTTGTTCTGAATTTCAGAACGTTCCACCTAACGTGGCTTGTTGGTACTATGCTACACCAAAATGAGTCACGGAAGATTGAAAAAAAATGCAAGAAATAAGCGCACTGGTCGAGGGATTCAATTGATTCTGTCCTTTCCTTTACCACTCATTAAATAATCTGTACGTGCCACAACTTCTGTCAGCTTTCTGTCAATTTCTGTCAACTAAAGTTCAACTGCCGCCAACTATGTCAATTAAAAGGTAAGTAATCTATGGGGGAATTGAAACCTTGGTAAAACACGAAATTTGAACGGTACAGATGTGAAATTTTGACAGTAGATTAATATTCGCATCATCAGTCACATATCAAAATCCCAAACGAATCTGCCTCATAAAACGCCCCCTGACTGCGTCAAAACTGATGAGGTCTGTAAAACCTTATTTGAAATTGAGAGCAAGTTACAACTGGAAAATGGTGTTTCAGAGTGAGAAAATGATTGGAAAGTAGTAATATCCTCTTGTTTGGTGTCAAAATGGTCGTATTTATCTCCCAAATCATGTTGTGGTCTTTAAATTTATTTATTTCTTACAAAATCAGTATAACTCACCATAGACACTCAAAACGAAACTTATGAGCACAAAAACAACCCCAACCTACTAATCCCACTCCTATAAACCTATCCATTATACCTGCTTACTTTACCACCTCTCAATTTCGGAAAAATCAAAACAGGGAACTATCGTATTTTTTATACACGGTTGGTTGCATTAAATCCGATATGAAAATATAAATGCGTGTCATAAATACCCTCCAAAGTTAACGTTATCCGCGTTAGAGTTTAACCAAGAAGTGTGTGAAAGTTGCCCCCCATAACTGCTCTGATCGGTTAGATATTCTGGTCATGTGATCTACAAAACCAGAGTATTATGCATACAGATTTCCGGCTCGGAATTCCAACCATAAAAACACAGCTTACGGCTTTATTTGTAGTTTACGCAAAAATGGGACCTCCAAATGGATTTTTGAAAAGTGCAATCTCCTTGAAATCTCCTCCTCCACATTTCCATCTTTTCCCCTCATCTCTACGTCCTTTGTTGACCGAGATAGCGGTACTCGTACTGTACTGGAGAAGTTTAACGGCTCGAACGAAGAAACGCAGATTACCATTTAAACATGTTTTAGAGTGTTGGGGATCCGGGGAGGTGAGTATCGTACGTACAGTCCACGAGTACAGTATGAGTGATCCCGGATGCGAGAGCTGACTAATAAATCACGTGAGTTGCGTGGCTGATGTGGCTGAGCTTACTAATTGATTATTGGGCGACACCACTACTTGTCGCTTACTCATCTGAACACTTCGTACCATATTTACAAGGTAAAACCCCACACCGCCAACTCTATGGACCGATCCACACATGTGAGATACCCACCGGTCCATATCAACGGGGTCCGTATCAACGGGGTCAGTATCAACCGGATTCGTACCAACCGGATTCGTACTGTACTAATACACGTTTGCACGTTTGCACATGCCAACGATAACACTATCATATGACATTGCAAGCGAATGAGCCAAGACTTGTCTATTGTTCAACCGCTGTCTCGGCGTTGTAAACCTAGATACGCTATCTACAGGGTGTCGGCGGTCGACGTCGGCATTTGAAACAATGTCACGTGGTAATATATGGACTCGTACGTTATCTTGGAAGGGTGTTTGATTGGTTGTCATAAGGTTTGGTAGAAAGGGTGGTTGTTGCACGTAATAATGGAGCTATCGGTGAACGGACTTGACTATTAGAATCTATGGCTCTGGAGCTTTCTAATGGTGTATTGAAATCTCGTGTATCCCTACCCCATCGCCAAATAACCACTCCTCTCGATACGACGTGATGCAAACGTTGCGTGAGCTAAAACGGTTCGAACGTGACACTGTAACGGGTGATTAATGGAGGGGTTTTTTGTGGTTAAAATGGCCTGTCTGTGCTGAATAAGCTGACTAAGTCGTCCCCCGTCCTCGTCCTCGTCCTCTCGTCCTTACATAATCACACATTGTACGGCTGACCTCGGCTGGCCTCGATCCATACACTCTCCTGCCATGACTCATCATCCAACCTCCGTATTATTCCTCCACACAAGCTTATTTTCCCCGGCCCGACGGTCGTCTGAGAGTCGAAGATCGGTATCTGATAATAGAGACGTGTGTCGGAGCTGTTGAAGTCGGAGGTGGTGATTGGATCAACCTTATCAGCCGCTTATCAATGGTGCGGCGTAGAGATAAGGCATGTTGGGGTGTTTGGGATGACTTTTGGGGGGTGTTCGGGTATTCAATTGATGGGGAAAGCGTGGAGAAGACAACTGTCGAGTCCGTTTCCTCGTAGCTCTAATATTCATCTACTTGTCGGGCTTTTAGTTTTCGGTGGTGATGCAACTGTCAAGAGTCTTGGGAGAAGAGCGTACCGGTGGACACGATGAGGTTTTGAGTTTAGATTTAGTCGCCGCAGTAAGATTGTTCCTGAATTAATTAGTTTTAGGGAGGAAACGGGATATCTGTTCTATCTTGGTTAGTTTTCGAGTAAAAAGAAATCTGACCTGATATTCGGCATCAGGACAACTAGGCGGCTACAATGGTATATTGTGCTGTCCGGTTTTCTCGTGTTTGTCATTTTGGACGGCAAAAAAAACGGCCCGCTACTTCTCATGTCTACTCAATCTTATCACTTATCAAGGTTGATCTTGTACATGTATATATACCGGTAGGGATTCCAGATGGAACCTCCATAACACACTCCCACAATGATCGAAGCACCACTATCTCAAGGAACTGGCTATGGAGTTGTTTTGGGCGTTGGTCTGGGGTTTTCCATGATCATGATCTTCATCACCTGGGCTCTACGACGGTACCAGCGTGAAGTTATGTCTTCCGAAGAATTCTCTACTGCGTCTCGATCGGTCAAAACCGGTCTTATTGCTGCTTCGGTGGTCTCTTCGTGGACCTGGGCGGCGACGCTTTTGCAATCGACTTCTCAGGCGTACAAGAATGGAGTGTCTGGCCCGCTGTGGTACGCGACTGGAGCGTGTGTTCAGGTGGTTTTGTTCGCGACATTGGCAATTGAGCTGAAACGAAGAGCGCCCGGAGCCCACACTTATCTGGAGGTGGTCAAGATGCGGTTTGGACCTGCTGGACATATTGTTTTCATGTGTTTTGGCCTGGCTACCAACATTCTTGTTACTCTCATGTTGCTAACGGGAGGATCGGCAGTGGTCAAGGATCTCACTGGTATGAATGTGGTTGCTGCTTGCTTGCTCCTCCCCCTCGGAGTCATCCTGTACACTCTGTTTGGAGGCATCAAGGCTACCTTCATCACCGATTACCTCCATACAATCGTGCTGCTCATCATCATTCTGGTCTTCGCCTTCACCACCTACGCCAACCACGACATTCTCGGCTCGCCCTCCAAGGTCTACGATCTGTTGGTGGAGCGTGCGCTGGAGTTCCCCGTCGAGGGCAACGAACATGGCTCGTACCTGACGATGAAATCGCACGACGGAGCCATCTTCTTCGTCATCAACATTGTCGGCAACTTTGGAACGGTCTTCCTCGATAACGGCTACTGGAACAAGGCCATTGCTGCCTCTCCTGCGGCTGCCCTTCCGGGCTACATTCTGGGAGGCCTCGCCTGGTTCGCCATCCCCTGGCTGTGCGCTACAACCATGGGCCTGGCGTGTCTGGCACTTGAGGGCACTCCGGCCTTCCCTGGCTACCCTGCCCGAATGTCTGCTGACGATGTCTCTGCGGGCCTGGCTCTACCCAACGCGGCTGTGGCTCTGCTCGGAAAGGGAGGAGCAGGATGTGCTCTGGTGATGGTTTTCATGGCTGTGACTTCCGCTTTCTCGTCCGAACTCATTGCTGTCTCGTCCATCTTCACCTACGATATCTACAAGGGCTACATCAATCCCAAGGCCACTGGAAAGACTCTTATCATGACCTCCCATGCGGCTGTCATCTTCTTTGGTTTCGCCATGGCTGGGTTCGCTATCGGGCTGTACTACATTGGCATCTCCATGGGCTTCCTCTACCTGCTCATGGGCGTCATCATCTCGTCGGCCGTCATTCCTGCCGTTCTCACCCTCATGTGGGGAGGGCTCAACTTTTGGGCCGGAGTTCTGGCTCCGCCTCTGGGCTTTGCCTTTGCCATCATCACGTGGCTGGTCACGACTTACTGCCAAGAGGGCGTCATCAATGTCGCTACCACCGGCTCTGATCTGCCCATGCTGGCTGGAAACGTTGTTGCTCTTCTCTCTCCTCTCATGACCATTCCTGTCTTGACGCTCATCTTTGGAAGAGACAACTTTGACTTTGAAAAGTTCAAGCAAATCACCCGAGCAGACGACTCTGAGTTCTGGAAGGTGGACTCCATCGTGGAAGAGCTCGGAGGCAGCGATGAGGTCGTGTCCATTCATGCTGAGAAAAACGTTCACGACGAGTCGACTCCCGGATCAACCACCCCAGATGAATACGGACTGTCTGAGCCCATGCCTGCGGCTGTAGAACCACCTATTCATTTGGAGGAACTGGACCCGGCCGAAAGAGCACTGCTCGACAAGTACGCGAAAATCGCCCGAATCGTCACCGCGGTTATGGCCATCAGTCTGCTCGTTCTATGGCCCATGCCAATGTACGGAGTAGGCTATGTCTTCTCAAAACCCTTCTTTACAGGATGGGTGGTTGTGGGCATCATCTGGATCTTCCTCTCGTCCTTCCTGGTGGTTCTCTACCCTCTCTGGGAATCTCGACAGGGTATCTTTGAGACCTTTAGAGGACTCTACTGGGACTGCACTGGACAAACATGGAAGCTGAGAAGATGGCAGGGACAGACAGAAGATAAACAAATGGCCGCCCATGGAGTCACACGAACCATTTCGCGAATGGAAAGACTGGAAGCCGAGGAAGTCGAGGAGGAGACGGTGCAGGTGAAAAAGGATGAACAGTAGCTACTACGAAAAGGTATTTATTAGTATTAATTAATTGATTGAGTTAGTGATTTGGAAGGTAATACCGAGATTAGTCGATAATTGAACTCCCGGTGAAAAATACATTCACTCGAGCGTTTTCTAGCGTTCCTACAAAGTATGACATGGAGCTGACCTAACATGGTAACTTTTTATTGGAGAATAGTAGACAAACAAGAAGTTGACATAAATTATCCCTACTTTAATGTTATTAAATCGTATTACTCACTTTACCCATGTATATTTTGTTGCAGTATTTACACAGTATCATGTTTTGATGCAGCATCTATGTTATTGACGTTACATGATCGTGCCTAAAAATGCCAATACTAAAGATATGGAGAAACCGAGATCACCGTTCCGATCATTTTTGAATTCTATTTCAGAATATATAATAATATCAACACACTTACTAACAACATTTTGTCAGTTTTCACTGTTCTCTGACCATAACCCTCTCTACAGTTCTGAATATAAATCCCATACAGCCCAAAATTGACCCAATCATCAACCCACCTTATTCAAACACATCTAACCTTCTTAGAATTCCATACCTGATACTTGTGCCTCGTACCGTACACCCATCCACTCATTACGTAATCGGTCTGTAGCACCATACAAACTCTAAAACATCGTTGTGTTCTATAAGCTATGTTATTTCTTTGGAACAACCTTAACCGATTTATTTTTACGCCCCCAAGCGGGAACGTCATGTAACTTGTTCAATTTTGAAGAAACAGGAGAATAAATACTGTATGCACAATTCCCACTTCATAATTGCTATTCTGTCAAATTTTCAGCTACACCTTTAATACAAAATTAGCCGATTACAACATGATCCCATTTCGGAGTCATTTGTCCCAATCGGGACATCCATTCCATCTGGGGAAAAAGTAAAGGTTAGGGTTAGGTTGTGGTTCGACGTATGAGTAATCGTCTTACTAAGGTGAATGTTACTAATGTGTTAGTAAGCGATGGTGCAAGGTCCTGTTTTTCGACGGAGGGCGATTTTCAAGTTTTACTCAGCGTATTTGGCTGGTATTGTTGGTGTGAAATTTCATTTGGTCACGTGTATTTTTGGTATACAAACCTTATTGTGAATTTCACCAGGTGGTGGTTCCTTACACGTTCTTGCTAGTGAAATATAAACAGCAGAATATTACTCATCTTCATCTCCTATTTCTTCTCGTGCCGCTTATTATTATTTTCTCCCCGTCCCCCACTGCGTTTACATAAGCAGCGTTGAGTGTATCTAGGGTTAGCCCTACTTTCACGTGACATGTCCCAACGTGGACGCCCGTCACACTGGCAAACTCTAGCATACCAATGGGCCTCATGCAGGACTCTTTTTACTTTTACCGTCTCGACAACACTTTGGTGGCAAGAATATACAATGGGTGAGTGACGATATTGGATGGAAGGAGACGTCTGAATGCGACCGACGATTTCGACGAGACTGGAGATGCGATTTGCGATTTGATTTGGCGGTTTGGCTTGGAGCTTGGAGGACGATTTTGGAGGGGGTGAAATTTTTCAGTGATCTGACGATTTGGTATCAGAAGTGCGACGAGGTATCTGACCTGCTGCGACGTTGGTGATGACGTTACTGTGATTGTCAACTTGAAATTTCCTGCCGAAACCACACGCCTCTAACACCTACCGTCGACCAGCCATCAACATGAGCGACGTTTTACTAACCCAGTCAACATCCCCAAGACTAGAAACACTTACTGCAAGGGCAAGGAGTGCCGAAAGCACACCCAGCACAAGGTGACCCAGTACAAGGCCGGTAAGGCTTCTCTGTACGCTCAGGGTAAGCGACGATACGACCGAAAGCAGTCCGGTTACGGAGGTCAGACCAAGCAGATTTTCCACAAGAAGGCCAAGACCACCAAGAAGGTTGTCCTGCGACTCGAGTGTGTCAAGTGCAAGGTCAAGATGCAGCTTGCTCTCAAGCGATGCAAGCACTTCGAGCTTGGTGGAGACAAGAAGCAGAAGGGCCAGGCCCTCCAGTTCTAAGTTACACTTAGGTCTTGTAAAATTAAAATATTGCACATGTGTTAGTACAATGTAGCGGAGCGTAGCGATGTGAGCGAGGTGAGCGAAGCGGGCATCGCGTATAGACACGTGACTGTGAGAGTACTAGTACGTAGTCATATCGTACTGTATCCGCATGATACACCACATGCAGCCATGCCATACTCGCGTCTGACTTATGAGTGAGGTCATCAAAATCTTATCACTGGAGTAAGGCACTCGTATGCCATACCGTCGGAGTAGGTCAAGCTCCATGTACCGTGTCTGTGTCCTTGGGCTCGTCCTCGTCCACGGGGATGGTGTTACCGTATGATAATACCGTATGGCATAAGCGTCTGTGTGACGTGGTAGACGGCTGAGTGAAGAGTGGCATGGTGACATGAAAAGTGGCTTGGGCTGGGGACCGTAGTAACACTGAGTTGCCATGTATTTGTTCTGAGATGATATCGGCTGTGGTGCATGTGCTTCCCTATACTCTTGGCTGGCATGTTAAGAGAAGAGTCGGTAGAGATGGGTTTGTGTCTGGAGGGGGTGTAGACGGTTCTGTGTCACACGTCGTTGTTTGTCTTATGAATCAGAATAAATCGAGTGGTAGAGTCCTCTTGCACCCTTCTCTTGGTATCTCGATATATAAGAACGGTGAAATAACAACGGTGAAATAACAACGGTGAAATAACAACGGTGAAATAACAACGGTGAAATAACAACGGTAAAAAACAACGGTAAAAAACGGTAGAAAAGACAGGTAAAAATGATAGGTAACAACAGGCGGAATAACAATGGGAGACGATTACTACACTGATAGTATCATAGAGTGTTCGATGCTATGTCTAATGTGTTGCTCGTACTCTCCGGTGCATCCCATGGTTTCTTGATCTCTACGCCCTCATATCTTCCCACAACACTTGTTCCTGAACCAAACCTCTCCATATTATATGTAGTAAAACTTCTGGAAATGATGCAATGTTAGTATATCATTGGACATCCTCTCAGGATCTCATCTTCAACTCAGGCTCCTCATACACCCCTAACTACAGATTATACGGTCTTTCTGGTTGGACTCCACAAGACTGTAGTAGTAGGATACGATGGATTTTGATGCTCCAGAAACTTCAACGCTTCTCCATATGGTTCAGTCGGCCGTTTCAGGCACATTGGTGTGAAAATATCGACCCTCTTGTGTACTAAAAAATCGAGTTATCCATGGATTGTTCATGAGATAGTTGCCATTTGCTTCTTAGCTTTTAGAAATCAATATTCTGTGACCCCTCTCTGTGTTACCCGACAATCTGGTATTGTCATGGGATGTTTCTAGCGCCTCTTATAGTTCAATATATTTTCCCTGATTTCTTTCAATTTTTTCTTCAATTTACTCATTAAATCAACAATAATAATCGAAACTTTATCTCTGATAAACTCGCCAGAATCAACAATTAAAATGCCTCGTTTCAAGGGGTTCGTCACATCGGATTTTTCAGAGCACACACAGTCTTCAGGCGGGTAATCCCGACGTGGTATAGTCTGGCGCATATGCCTTTCTCCCTGAGCAACTTATCATAGCACTTTTTGGTACCAAAATACTCGTCTTGTTGGGGTGGGCAATTTGCAATATCTTACGTGTTCGCTGCACGTCTACCACGACAGTTACGCCAGCTCAAAAATTTAGTCACTTCAAACTTCAACTTTTTCCCGTAAAATACTCCATCTCAGCGATTGTAACCGTGCCAAAAGACAAGACGCACGTCAGGCGTCCCCTTTTGAGCGCACATTCACCTGCTCTTTTCTGGACTATGCATGACGGTTGTCGCATACAATGGCATGACGAACGCGTTACCTAGGAGTGTCGTATATTGGGCGTGGTGGACCCGTGCGAGTGGTATTGACTGTGTCGGTGAAGACTCTGGTTCTCGACGCGTTCGATTGTCGTTTTTCCTGAATTTTCCGAGTTTTATCCGAATTTTTGGCTCCTCTTCTTCTCCAATGTTCACACTTACGACTTTCATATACCTTCATATATATCTCCAATATAACCAACACAACAGCACTACCACGACACTCCAAATCGACTCCAATCAACACCAAATTCCCACACAATCATCAACACATAGCTACAGACACACCATCAAAATTTCCCATCCGTCCAACAGCTCCATCTTCTGCTTTGCCCTCTCAAACGAATCACGTGCCACATATACGTCCAACACGCGTCAGTTCGATTCTCAGGAGGGACCTATTTTAAAACAGCTCAAATGGAAGTAAATGACACATAAAGTCGTTACAAAATGACAAGAAACCCTCTCCATGGACTCAAAAATGTTATTCTCCGTCTTCCGTCACGCTTACTAAGCCCCCCTGTCTCCTACTAATGCCTCATGCATGCGCATACACGACACCAAACTCATCATCAGTGAAAAAGCCAGCGATCGTTGGTGACACGAAAACAAGACACACAAGCGGACAAAATGGTGTTGCAGTACATTTTGGTGCAGAATCGACAGGGCAAAACGCGTCTAGCAAAGTGGTACAATGCTTATTCTGTGAGTTGAAGAGAAGACGGAGATAGAGACCAACTTGATGGATCTCAGAGATATGGACACAAAACTGGCACCATTGCAACCGTCTCGGCTGCGCGGTCACGATGGTATATTAAGAATCACCCCCAGCTAACTCAGGATACGGAAAAAATCAAACTGATGGGAGAAGTGCATCGGTTGGTAGCAGCTCGAGACCAGAGATACCAGAGCAACTTTGTCGAGTTGGGAAACTACAAGGTCATATACAGGCGGTACGCCGGTCTGTTTTTCTGCATTGTTGTGGACGAGTCCGACAATGAGTTGTTTTATCTGGAAGCCATTCATTTGTTTGTGGAGGTGTTGGACACGTTTTTCGGCAACGTTTGCGAGCTGGATCTCGTTTTCAACTTCTACAAGGTGTATGCTATTCTGGACGAGGTATTCCTGGCCGGAGAGTTGGAAGAAACCAGTAAAAAAGTGGTGTTGGCACGACTCGAAGAGATTGACAAGGCCAGTTAAGGAGGATGAGCATAGAGGAGGATTGGTGGTCATGAGCATTGACAAGAGGAAGAGAAAGGCGCTGTTTAATATATTATTTGATTGTTTTAATGTGGCAAGACTGGTGTTGTTGTACCTGGTAGGGTGGAGAATAGGAGGATGTGTCTGAACTACGCAGAAGTAGAGATGCGGGAAATTGGAGGATATGACAAGAGAGCCACGCTCGAGAGGAACATGGATATGTAGTTGGATTTCTTCCTGCTCCATTAGTGGACGTTGTACAGACACTCCAGTCTATTTTGGATAAACATCACCAACTCTGAAACGGTCATGAATTCAGCGCCACACACACGATACAAGGAAAAGGGCTACACAGCTGGACTCGCCACAGTCGGTTTATTCTCAGTCTCAATTTTCGTGCCGTTCTATTGAAAATTGCGCAAAATAGAGATAGCTCAAGTTCCATATTGGGCAACCTTCAAACAGCCACCCCGAACGAGACGAGACGAGACACCCAAGCAGTCCAAAATGCACCTGAAACAGCTTTAGTTGGCAAAGAAGCAATTCCAAACAAAACGCACTCTTTGGATTCTCCCCAGGAGTTCTACATCTCAAGTTAACACGTACCCCTGCGAAGATCGCCTTGCTATGATAATACATGCTGCACATGCACTATTATTAAAAAAAGTGCTGCAGTGGTTTGTAGACGGACAAGTTGAGGTAAAAAAAAACCGTACGAAAATCACTCTCTCGTATATACTGGCTGCCTTTTGGCGTCTCCGGGGAGGTTTTATTTTTGCGATTTCCCCTGGAAATTATTTTACCGTATTTTTCTTTGCTTTTTCCGCGAAACAGATGTACAGTAAATAGAAAAAGTGGGGAGGCAAAGTGGGGGGGGGGCAAATGGGAGAAAAATGGGATAAAATGGGAAAAAATCAGAGCACGTGAATAAAGCGGCAGCGAAAAATACACCACCGTTACCCATCCATTTCCACACGTCCCAATATCAAATCAAACGTGTTGACCCAAGCTTACAGACAAGGTATTTCACATTTTAGTGGGGTGTCAATAATTATGCCCCATATGACAAATGTGCCCCAAGGGAAAAGGTCCGGTGACACAAAGCCGGGATGCTAACTGTACAGCACTCGTAGGTACACAAAGCCAGCGCAGCTCTGCACCTCCACTCTCGGCTATACAAACACATTCCTAACCACACCCACCCCCAAGTTACAACATAGGCTTTTCTCCTGCATAATTCCACGTCACCTAACCCAATCCCCCTTTTCCCACATGTTGTACAAGTTGAAGAGTAGAGACTCGAACGCAACACACCACTACACACTTTACACTAGACACGAAAGCTCGACATTTCATTTTTTTTTTGTGGATCGAAAACATGACGGACAAATGGCAGGTTCCCGGCCAGGGACAGGGCCAGCCCATGCAGCAGTATGTATCGCAGCAGCCGCAGCCTCACAACTTGATGCCTCCTCCTAGTGGGTTGTATCAGCAGGCTGCCAATCACTCCAACACGTCGCTGGACCAGCAGCAGCATCAGCAGCAGCAACAATACAACCAGCAGCATCAGCATCAGCAGCAGCAACACAATCAGTTTCAACAGCAGCAGCAGCAGCAGCATCAGCAGCATCAACAATTCCAACAACCACCACCACAACAGCAGCAGCAGCAGCCTAACGACTACGTCAACTTCACGCCGCGGCCGGATCTGCTGTCGAAAACAGCACAGAACCGCGCCCACAACACCACTCAGGTCGTGTCGCACTACTACAAGACGATTGTGCAGCATGCAATCGAGCGACATGCACGAAAGTCGGCGGCAGAGGCGTCCATCGATCAGGCCACGTCAGAGGAACGGCGCAACCGCGTGCTCACAAACTACGGCAAGAAGGAAACGTCGTACCTGCGACTACGACGAACACGGCTGTGTCTGGACGACTTTGTCACTGTCAAGGTGATTGGAAAGGGCGCGTTTGGAGAGGTGCGGCTGGTGCAAAAACGCGACAATGGCAAAATCTACGCCATGAAAACCATGCTCAAGAAGGAAATGGACATGAAGGAGCAGTGGGCGCACGTGAAGGCCGAGAGAGACGTGCTGGCCGATTCGGACTCTCCCTGGATCGTCTCCCTGTATTACTCCTTCCAAGACGATCAGTATCTCTATCTGATCATGGAGTTCCTTCCAGGAGGAGATCTCATGACCATGCTCATCAAGTATGATGTGTTCAGCGAGGACATTACCCGGTTCTACATTGCCGAGTGCGTGCTTGCCATCGAGGCCATCCACAAGCTGGGCTTCATCCACAGAGACATCAAGCCCGACAACATTCTCATCGACAAGACGGGCCACATCAAGCTGTCTGATTTCGGCCTTTCCACTGGCTTCCACAAGACCCATTCGTCGGCCTACTGGAAGAAGCTCAAGGACGGCTCCTCCAGCAACCCTGCTACACAGATGGGCCCTCCCCAGAGCTCAAACAACCGACAGTCGACCTATGACTCCATCCATTTGACCATGCGGCAGCAGATTTCCACGTGGCGAAAAAACCGACGTTTGATGGCCTATTCGACAGTTGGAACTCCGGATTACATTGCTCCGGAGATTTTCGTGCACCAGGGATACGGTCAGGAGTGCGATTGGTGGTCTCTTGGTGCCATCATGTTTGAGTGTCTGGTTGGATGGCCTCCGTTCTGCTCCGAGCAGCCTCGAGAGACGTACCACAAGATTATCAACTGGCGAGAAACGTTGCAGTTTCCGGACGATGTGCATTTGTCTCCCGAGTCTGAAGATCTGATCAGACGGCTGTTGACGTCCAGTGAGAACCGACTGGGTCGAATTGGAGGCGCCAACGAGATCAAATCGCATCCCTTTTTCCGGGGCGTTGATTGGTCGTCGATTCGCGAGTTCAACGCTCCTTTTGTGCCCAAACTCAGCAGTATTACCGACACTAGTTACTTTCCCACGGATGAGTTGGGAGACGTGTCTGAGTATCCTCAGCAGTCGTCTAGAGGTGATAGATCGAGCGAGCTTCCGTTTATTGGATACACTTTTAGTCGGTTTGATAATATGACCAAGAGGAATGCCATTTAGACGAAGCGAACATGAGCGGAGATTGTTAAACGACTGCAATCACAACATCAACAACACCAACAACATACAGTAGCAAACACGAGCCTGCGTTTGCGTGTATTTTTAGTACATGAAGATAGAGAGCGGTTGGCTGCAGCAGTGGCCAGACCGTTAATAAATGCCGTTATGGATAGCACCAGAGTAGAACAGAATGACAGAGCAGCTATAAGTGGCGTCACATGTGTTGTATAGGAGTATAGGAGATACCATATGATGGTTACGGTAACTAGTGTACCGGTTTGAGGAAAAAAAAAAATAGTACTGTAACAGGTGGATATTTTGCAATAAATCGACTCTACAGAGTTGATTATGTCTAGATATTGTTTTATACACTTGCAGCTTCTCTGGAGCAGTTTCTATAGTTGGTGTTGGAGTGTCCGGTTCTACATCGAGAAATGAAGTACGGTATCGTACATGGTATAAAAACACGTTGAAAACACTTGGGGAAATTACGAAGAGTGAATTCTTCTTGAAATGAGAGGGGCAATCAATGCTCAAAATTTGAAACGAACCGAACGAATATTAGCCAAGATGAGGGGAGGTATACAGCAACAGAAGAGAACAGGATAAAACGTCTTGTGACAAAGGTGGAGAGGCGAAAATCAGTACAAGGGTTTATTTCCTCTGGAGAAAGAGGTATTTGCAGTTTTCAGCTCGAAAGGGAGGCGGCTAATGGAGAGTCATCTACAACTTCCCTTACGTCAAGTCTCCACCACCGCCAATTTTCAAGTTGTCGAAAATCCAAAGAGTGCATTTTGTTCGTATTCGTCTGGTGATCACACCTGTGCATTCCTTCTTCTCACAAATCCCATAGAGACCTTTTGAATGACCTCTTATTCTGGTTCCATGATAACCTGATGTAACCTTGAGTTCGATTCCCGCGGAGGTACCGATAATTGCAGTATAGGTTAAACAGTGATATCACAGCTCCAGACTTATAGCGACAGAGACTGCTACAGCTAGAGACTGTAATTTATATACTGTGGATCTATTGGCAGCTGGACAATATGGCACGTACAATATGGCGACAATTTCTGTTTTTCCACGTGTAACCGCGGCAACCAGATACAGTATAGTAATTACGTAGATCATCTCTTGAGCATTCTCTGAGTTAGATGCTGTGTTTTTGGCGGTGTTTTTGGCGGTGTTTTTGGCGGTGTTTTTGGCGGTGTTTTTGGCGGTGTGTTTCCTTCGAATTGGATTCACTGTCTCCACGTTTTACACTCTTTTTTCAGCCCTTTTTTCACTTTGGTTAGCCTCGCATTTTAAACTCTTCCATGCAGAAGATAAAATATTTTTTTTCGTCCGTGTCTCGTTTGATATCTTCAACGCGACTATACAAAATGAGCGAAACGTCTGCGACCCCGAAATCGCCCGTGGGCAACAGCGCGTCTGCGGTTTCCGCGGACCAGCAAGAGCTGGGCCAGAAACGAGGCAAGGGCAACTGGAACAAGCCTCGAGGCGACCACCAGGCCAAAAAACAAAAAATGGACCGCAGAGGAGATCGAGCCCGTGAGCAGGAAAAGCAGGGCGAGGGCCGGGATACTCGGCGCAAGACGGACGGACCCAAGGTTGCCGATGAAGTTCGGCTGCCCAAGCGAAAAGTGGCGTGTATGATCGGATACTGTGGAACCGGCTACCATGGCATGCAGCTCAACCCTCCTCACAAGACGATTGAGGGAGACATTTTTGAGGCGTTTGTCAAGGCCGGAGCTATCAGTCAGAACAATGCCGACGATCCGAAAAAATCGGCCTTTATGCGTGCTGCTCGAACAGATAAGGGTGTTCATGCTGCTGGCAATGTCATTTCGCTCAAGATGATCATTGAGGACGAAAACATTGTGGAAAAGATCAACAGCCACTTGCCCGAGCAGTTGCGAGTGTGGGGAGTTTCTCGAACAAACAAGGCGTTTGAGTGTCGAAAGCTGTGTTCTTCAAGAGTCTACGAGTACCTGATGCCTACTTACTCCTTCCTCAACCCTAGACCTGGCACTGTCATGTCTGAGAAGCTGCTCAAGGACGGAACCAGTCCTGACGAAGAGGGTAAGAAGTACTGGGAGTCGGTTGCCCAAGATCTCGAGTCCCAGGGCGTTTCCTACGACGAGTGGATGGCTCGTGCTTGTATTGATGAAGTCAAGGGAGGAGATGATGCGGAGACCAAGAAGGACTCGCCCACTCTTGAGAAAATCAAGGCTGTGGAACGTCGACATCGAGAGGAGTTCCGAATCTCCACTGACAGATTGAGCAAGATTCGAGAAATCCTCAAAATCTACGAGGGAACACACAACTTCCATAACTTCACCCTTGGAAAGTCGTTCAAGGACCCCTCAGCTATGCGAACCATGAAGTCTCTGACGTGTAGCGACCCGTTTCTGATCGACGGCACCGAGTGGGTCTCCATCAAGATCCACGGCCAGTCGTTTATGCTGCATCAGATTCGAAAAATGATCTCCATGGTGGCTCTGAGTGTCCGATGCAATGCTGATCCTCAAAAACTCATTCCTCAGACGTTTGAGAAGGCCCGGATCAACATCCCCAAGGCCCCCGCTCTAGGTCTGTTGCTGGAGCGACCTGTCTACGACTCGTACAACCGAAAGCTGCAGGGCGAGTTTGGACGAGAAGGAGTGCACTTTGACAACTGGAACGAGCAGATTGAGGCGTTCAAGCACAAGTTCATTTACGACAAGATTTACGCGGAGGAAAAGGGCCAGCACGTGTTCCATGCGTTTTTCTCCTTTGTTGACGTCTTTACTGGAGACGCATCTTTTGATTTCCTGCTCAAGCAGGGTATTACCAAGGAGTGCACTACGGATTATATGAATAAAAAGGCAAAGGAGGAGGGCAAGGAGGTGAAGAAGCTGGAAGAGGAGGATGAAGAGGTGGCTAATGAGCAGAATGAGGGCTGACGAGGAAGTGCGAAACACGACCGAGGAAGGACTGACCGAGCAAAGTGAAGCAGTGCAAAAATACTGCTGAACGACCATACACTGCTCTACTCATAACAAACAACTGTATAAATTAATTGACACTGAATATTACGATTGAATTATGAACTATTGTATGTGTTACAATTATCAGTATAGGCGTGTATGGAAGCATTGAATGCACTGGCACAACGCACAATGATCAAGTTGCAAAAACTGTACTGAAACATGGGTATATTACTGTACAGAAATTTTCACCGAATCATGGGGATTCTAATGGTATACTGGATGTGCTATTTTTCTTTCAATTACACCAACCGATTGATCTTGTTTTTAATAATCCAGATGGGCACGTATCTCGAGAAAAATGTACTATAGCAAGGCAATTTTAATATATCAAAGTACTCAACAGAATGAGCGGATTAAATATCTATAGAGTATATACCCTGTGTGTTCGGATTTCCGTCCTTTTCTAGACACCTCCATTTCTTACTCTTCATAACGAATATGCACATATCCCGAATAAACCATACTATAACATGTATATATTATTACGCAGAAATACCACCGGAACCAAGGCGATTCCAACGGTATCTTATTTATGACAACTTCCTTTCCATGTTTCTGCTCAACTACAAGACGTTCTCCAATTTCACCATCTGGCAAAGAACAGCCCCCAATTCAAGAAAAACGGATTGCAAAGTGTATATATTATTATGAATAAATGATTACCAGCCTCAGGGGAATCTACCACTATACTCCTTCTTTCACACTTCGCCTCCTCACAACCATTATGTACATTTGTTTCCCCCCCCATCAACCATCAACCATCAACAGTCAACCACCTGCCTGGCCCTCTGACTCTCTGAATCGCCTGTTTATCTCCATCAACCAATACCGTATGTACTTTAATCCAACTCGTTTTCCATACCGACACTATCGACTCTGAAACCAGAAGAGGCGTCCAACAACAGTTTCGCATAACCAACGTCTCCAGAAACAGCGTGTTCTGCGCCAGTTTGCGTATATCGTACTCTGAGCGAGGGGGCGATGGCCAACCAGATATATCCAATCGACTCAGCTTGAAGTGTTTAGTTAGAGACAGCAACATTGGCCAAAGACGAGTATTGTAATGGGACGGGTACGCCAGACTGAGCGAAGACAGATTGGGGAACTTTTCCGTGTCTCCTTCTTCATCCATTTGCTCCCAATCTTCCTCTTGCTGCTCTTCTTTCATGGTAATTAACCACTCAATCAGTATCGTTGTTTCCCTCAAATCCAAACCAGACAAATCAAGATGGGTGATTTCAGGGTACGTTTTCTGGGTCAACAGAAGACTGTAGGCGTGTGGACTCACGTGATACTCCCCCAGCTGGGATATCTGAGGTAGCATTTCAAGTACCAGATTCGTAGAAAGGTACTCACTGTACACCTCCAATAGCGCCCTGTGTTCCGGATAATGCTCAGAGATGCTTCTGAAACATAGTCCCTTGAGGCTAGACACTCCCTTTGGTTTTGGTTTGAAAATCCGCCGGGTTTCGGGCTCTTTAACGCTCCTTTTCACCATCCAACTAGCTGGAGCAGGCGGTCCTGCCTTGACAGGGGGAAGGAAAGTGATTTTTGACCCATCTTGTACAAATCGAGCCACTTCCGGATCCATACACGGCTCCGATTGAACCGCTGGACCTACAGATTTGCTGAGAGAGCCTCCCCCTCTTGCTCGTCGTTTGGCCTCCACAAGTTCTTCTCGACTGAGAGGAACACCAAAGATGGAGGAGAGTGATTGCTTTTGTGCCGCTTCGGGTTTACAATCACTCGGCTTTGTGTCACACACACTGGGATATCTCTTGTATTGTTTGGTATATTTTTTGGGCATGTTGATGAGGAAGAGAGGGAGAAAGAGCGAGACCAAAGTTAGTCATCAAATGGGGAGTTTTGTGGGGAAAAATAAAACCGGGGTGGAAGTGACATTGACCAACGTCAAATTGGTTCCTTTTTCAAAAATAATATTCCCTTTTCACTCGCAAAAAACAAGCCCGACGTGGGGCTTGAACCCACAGCCTTGAGATGACTTTCGAGATAAGAGTCTCACGCTCTACCGATTGAGCTAGCCAGGCGGACCTTGAAAAAAGGCAATTTTTGGCAATGCAACGAAGTGGGAGGATTATGTAATCGCTGGGAAAAATGGTGGTTGTTCAGGATGAGGGGGTTTAAACAGTCTGAGAGGAATGATGGAGGCTTTAGGAACATTTATATAAGGTCTGAATAGCGTTATTGGAGTTTGTTATTGTTTATGATGGATAGAATGGAGTAAAACATTATTGTCTTTAAACGGCAGAGTTTTTGGTCAGCTGATTAAAAAAGATGACTATAAACTAGGAAAGTTCGTACAGACAAAATGCACTCTTTAGATTTTTCATAGCTGGAATATTACGGAAGTTGTTGCGGATAGCTCCATCTGAGCGAATGTTAACAAAAAGCTAAATGAGATAAACCGGACTAACAAAAGATGTCACCACAGACATGTCTACAGAGTCAGTTTTAAAAGAGGTATACAAAATCCAAAGAGTGCAAGTTGTTCGCAATGCATTTTTTAGTATTCTGACAAATTTTCACGTCTGTAGAGGGATTATCGACGGAGATAATGGTAGAACCAGACCGGCAGATAAAGGCACATAACTGGAGAAGAAATGTTCCAGTACGGCGGAAATATTGTAATTACCAGAAGGGGTGGATTGTCTCGCTACGGTGATTCTTCCAGTGTAATTTCAGTCCTTATAACGTACCAACAATGGCTCTACTGTATGGGTGTCGCAAAAACGGGAATCCGTGTCATGACACTTTTAGACACGTCTCGAACTATCGTACTCAATGTCATTTAAATTACCTACAACTCATCGTGCAGATCGGGTCCGCCTTCCTCCTCAACCTCGACCTCAACGGTCACCTTCTCCTTCTCCTCGCTCTTCTTCTCCTCCACCTCCTCGGCCTCCTTTCTGAGCTTTCGGATCTCGTCATCGTACTCGGTCCACTCGGGCACCTGTCTTCTGGCTCGATCCAGCTTGGGTTCCTTGGTCAGAGGGTTGTTGCACATGTCAATCGTCTTGGCGGTCTTCAACGACTCGTCAGAGCACCAAGTCTCGCACCAGAGCCAGTCCTGAGGCAGAGAAAAGATGGGAACCTGTCTCTGCAGATTGTTGGGCAGGTCCTGGTCCAGATTAGAAAGAGAAGCAGGGTCAGCAGAAAGTTGATGGTAATGAACTCGAAGCCGGTCTCCAATCTGCTGTGCTCGGAACACCTTAAGATCGACCACGAAGAGTGCAGAAATGTGGTAGACAAGATCGTCTCCAAGGAACGTGTCCCAGTAGCCCTGTTTCCAGAACCGGAATCCATCCATCTCCTTTCGAGAGTCGCACATGGGAGTAAAACCGTAGGGAGCGCCGTCGAGGTCCATCTCCACAAGTTCATAAAGATCGGTTCGCACAATCTGGTCCGAATCAATGAAAATGACCCGGTCCAAATCCTGAGGGAAAAGCACGTCCAGGAAGAGAATCTTGTATCCCCAAATCTGTCGCTGCTTCTCAGACTGTCCTCGAAGCCAATGGGGCCACTGGTAGGTGACCAGCTCGTATTCAAAGCCGTAATGGGCAGCCAAATGGGGCAAAAAGGCCTTGAAAGAGGCTGAAAGGAAGTTTTCAATCAACCAAAACTTGACAGTATGTTCAGTATGAGCCATGACAGAAGCAGTCATGATACTGAGGAACCGCTCGTAGAGATGTCCAGAAGCAACAGTGAAGATGTTGATGTCGGCCTGCTTCTTGGTGGACACTCCGGTGCTCTTCTTGAGCTTGTTCCACAACTTGGCCTTGTCCTGAGATGCTCCAACAACCACATTCTCCTTGCCCTTCTTTCGCTCCATGGAGAGGGAAATATGGGGGCCAAGGACGTCAGTAACGGGGATAATCACCTCATGTTCGGTTTCATAAACGTCAGAAGCAGAAGGACCCAGGTTCAACTCCCACAGTCCAGGACCGGCCTGGAGCTGGAAATAGCCCAAATTCGACATAACAAGCGTATCGGATGACTCCCCAGTGAGAGTGCTCTTGAGAAGCAAATCAGTTCCAGGGGCATAGCTGTTTTTAGTCACGTCGATAATGGAGCCCTCAATGAGAATGTTCTGGAGCGAGTAAGAGGCGTCGACAAAGTCGGACGAGTCTTCTTCAAGCAGAATATTGTCCAGATCATGCTTGTTATCAGCAGGCATGGCGATCCAAGAGGAGGGAGTATCAAGACCAAAAGTAAGCAGATTCTGAGCAGGAAGACCCTCAAAGTTGAGGTTCGACACGGTATGAGCGCCAGAAGCGTCAAACGAAGGAGTGACAGCATTATGGGCTCGGTAGAACCGTTTCAGAGGAAGTTGGGGCTCCTGACGAGCATCGGGGGTCTTGGGAGAGGGGAAAACTCGCACAGAGACTCCAGAAACCTGAGAAATGGCTTCAATCAGAGATACAAGCTGCTGGCCTGCATCAGAGAGAATATCGACAGAAGCGACAATCTTGACC
This sequence comes from Yarrowia hollandica, assembly GCA_900519065.1. Lineage (NCBI taxonomy): Eukaryota > Fungi > Ascomycota > Dipodascomycetes > Dipodascales > Yarrowia > Yarrowia hollandica. Next base: position 1,872,265 of record ULGV01000002.1, on the reverse strand, counting down.
AGTGACTCAGACTCGTCTCCAAGAGCAAAGGAAGTCACTCGTTTGTCCCACCGAGTATGATGGAATGCTCGCACATCGAAAAGAGCGGATTCCTGCTCAGAAGAGTCTCCATGGAAGATTCGAGCAAGGGGAATGTGCAGCTTGGCGAGATTGAGGTTGTCCTCAAGAGTGTCAGACACCAGTTTGAGATCAGCAAATCCAACACAAGTCAACTCCAGACGTCGAACGGCTTCTCGAGAGTACAAGGAGGAGATCTCGGACTTGTCCAGAAGCAGGTTCTTGGACGAAATGTCGTTCACCAGACCGTCAATGATCAGCAAAGTGGAAGATTCAGTCGTCTTGAACTGTTTCAAGTACTTGACTTCCTCGGAAGAGGTGACAGTTTTGTCAAAGGGGAGTTTCTTTCCAGAAAAGGAGGAGTTGTCGCCCTCCAAATAAGCCAGAACATCCTTCAACAGGGAAACCTGCTCATCAGCATCCAAACCAGCAAGCTTGGCAATGACTCCATTAACAATCTGACCCTTGGCACTATCAGTTTGGCCCAGATGAACGAACTGAGTTCGGAAACCGAAGTTGGTCTCGTCATGCTGAGCTTCAATGAGAGCCAGGAGCTGAGTGACAAACTGCTGAGACGCAAAATTTCCAGCCAGAATCGTGTTTGAAAAGATGGACGCATCCTTAGAACCAATAACAATGCTGGAAACATCCAGATCGAGATTGGTCTCAAGGTACTGAAGACTGGTAAACGAAGTAGGAGCCAGAATCAAGTTTCGACGAGTAGGAGAACCCTCAACAAGCAAATCCTTGATTTCGTGCTTGGAAAAGAACTTGTCCACGGGGTTTCCAGCATTCTCATCCTCCTCATTCTCATCCTCATCATCGTCCTCAGGAGACTCCTTGGACAGGTCGACAATCTTGTCCTGGACAAGTTTGAGCATCTCGGGAAGGTCCTGCTGGAATCTAGCACCCACAAGCTGCTGCCATTTCTCGGTAAAGGGCATAACGATACCGTTCATGAGGAAAGTAGGTTCGGTGGTCTGCGAAGGGTTCAGACCCAGACGAGCCATCCAATCGTTACTAGCAGCAACCATGGACTCATAGAGCTCCGGATCGGCCTTGAGAGCGTCGTCAACGTCCTGACGAGTCAGCTTGGCAGGAATCTGATTGAAAATGTCGTCCACGGGAGTTCCTGCCCCAAGAGCAAACAGGAACCGAAGAGCAGCAGTAGGATCGACTTCTCGAGACAGGTAATGAAGATACTGGGCCAGTTTCTTGCCCTTGACGGTGGATCCATAGGGAACAACACCAAACTGGATGGGCATGCTTCTCTGGAGCATGGTGAAGAGCACGGTGAGTTTGCCTCGGTTGACAGAGTGCATGTTGAGCAGTTCTCCAGACTCTTCATCAATCTTGACGTCAGTGAAATCATCAAGGTTGAGAGGCATGACGACAGACTGGGCGTTATGGGCCAAGTTGATCTGACTCTGAAGCAGATAAGCCACAGATTTGGGCCACTCCTGGTACTGAATGTCCGTAGAGAGATCGTTCAACCACAGGAGAGCCTCGGAATCTCGGTAATCGATTCGCTGGGGCTGTGATTCAAGCGCATGTTGAAGAGGGTAGTCATTCACCAGAGCAGAGAGCTTTTCGGCAGAAACACCGTACTCCTTGGACAAGATATCCAGTCTGGAATGCTCCAAAGCGACCAAATCAAACAGAGATTGAATGTTGGTGGCAGAAGTTGACAGCAGAGCACCGTTGACAAACACCTGGTTGGCTCCAAGCATGAAATCACCCTTTTGGACATTCTCCTGGATGGTTTTCTGGAATCCAGCAACAGGTTTGGTGTTGTTGAGAGAAGAGGACAAGAGAGGGAAATCAAAAGACACCTCCTTGAGAGCCTTGAGAGCAGCCTCGGGGTCCTTTCGATGCTGCAAAACGTACTGGGCAGCGTTCAGACCAATGTTTTGAAGCTCCTTTTTCGTGTAAACGGGCGACTTGGAGTCGGACATTTTATCGGAAGGAGTATCATCGTCCAAAACGAGATAATCGGTCTTCTTCAACGACAATTCAGCTCCGTAGCCGGTCATGGTAACCTGCTCGGACTTGTCGCCTCGTCGGTACCGCAGAACATACACCAGTTTGCCGTCCTGGGCCTCCTGGTAGAGAATCTTGTGGAAAAGAGGAAAGTCGGGAGACCGCAGATCGGCATACAAAACAGCAATGGGGATCTGTTTGAGATGCTTGTTGGCCTGGACGGAACGGGCCACGTGATCAAAGAAGTAGATGCTGGGGTTCTTGGGCATCTTGGTGGTCTTGAGAGTGAACAGGTCGTTCGAATCGCAGTACTTCTTGCCATTGTAGGTGAAGAAAATATCGCATTCGGACTGTTCAGCGTCTCCTAGCTGGTAGAGAGTCTCGATGAGAGGAGATTCTCGCCGGAAAGCCAGAGCAGCGTCTGTAAGGGACTTTTGAAAGTCGGAAATGTCGTTCTGAGACGCGGCAAAGGTAGACAGGTTGTCGTACCATTCCTTGTCCGTGTAATTGGCGCCTTCTTCGATTTGTTCGGCGATGTAGTTGATGAAATCAAAGTAGGTGTTTTCTGTCGAGAGGGTTTCCCTATATTAGTAACGAAAGCAACGTAAAAGGAAGCTAACTGGCCGTAGGTCAGGAGCGGACGACAACACATTGAACACGCCGTGAGTGAAGTTACAGTGGTTACAGTATCATCAGAGATGTTAATACCTCCACAAGAGCAACGACAAAACAATGACATCAACTAGGGTGAATACGGCTTCATTAGTAGTGACGAGACCATTGAGGCAATCAGAGTAGTGACAGATGGATATCTAACGAGATATGTCTGAGTAATACCACAAACACTTGAATCGCCACTCAAACAGTGACACCACTGGGGTAATGATATCGCCACCTGATCATCACTTGAGCGCTCCGTGTAATTGAAGATATCACTAGAGAGCCACAAGTAGAGTAATAATCAACAAATAACCACTAGGTATCAAACAATGGTCTGAGCATATCAATACATAACTCGTTGTGATCATCACATAACTCTTGCAACTAACCACCATCACAACTCTTGTACAGCACTCAATGTAGCAGCATAGACAATACTCTAGTAATGGTAGCATCAAAGACATCAATGGCCACTGCACGATAAACCCACCACATCATCACTGTAACCTCCACACTCCTCCTGTAGTCCCCACATTTCTCTCATACTCACACCAACTCGAGCAGGAAATCACTCTGCCATTGAGCCTTGAGCTCCACCGTCACATTGGCAGCAACTCCGGTCGCAAACAGCGCCGCAGCAGCAAACTTGAACAGTTTCATTGATGCTGAAAATGTGTGTGTAGAAAGAAGACAGACGACCTTGTTTCAACTGTCCAAATGTCGAGACGGCGTTTATGCACCTCCAAACCATGTTTGCATATGCATGCGTTGTCCTTGAAAAAGTGGGGGGGTTTGGAACCGCAAATATTTGTATGACAAGTGGTAATTCTAAGATGATATTTGAGCTCGCATAGGCCCCCAGATCACAATGGTATACTTGTCTCTTATTCATCTCGCTTACTAAGTAAAATAACCACTCCCCATTTTCCATATAAACTCTCGAGATGAAATCAAACCTCATGTACGAACAGGGGTCCTGCGGGGCAACAATAGACAGTTGGAGAATGTATGCGAGGGTGTTTGATGGGGAGGCAGGTTAGTAAGCCTGAGTAAGCCGATGAGTAAGCCGATGAGTAATCCAACATGTGTTAGTAAGCCGATATAATACAACACCTAACTGGAATCCCCATTTACTCGACAAAAGTGTATGTAACGGAATGTGGATTTTTGCATAAATCAACGCTGCCTACCGAATGAAACGTACCTGGAGAGCTCCAGAGTGTTTCGGGAATGTATTACATGTCTTACCCTCTCAACGGTCCATAAAAGGGAAGAGTTAATCCGGGGAATTTGAGAGAGAGAGTTGAAAGACGGCGAATCCAACAGTACGGTTTTCTCACGTATTCCGTGTCCTCAATCGATTTTATTGTATTGGGCGATGGAAAGGCCTGAATTTTATGCTAGAGAGGGTCTAGATGAGGTGCTTGTCATACAGTATCAGAAGAGAGTACAGTACTGTACGGTAGTCAATGGACTGTATGTGAGAAGGAAATCACTCTACAGAGACAGAGGTGAAAACCACTGTTGAGCTCAGATTTGAGAGCTTTCAGATATTCCGGGTTGACAGAGACACGCTGTAGAAGATGTACACACTACAGTTGATTCGGATGGGTGAAGAACTTCCAGGATGTTCAATTGAAGAAGTTGGTGATGTGGAATCAGTTGTTTTTTGTATTCAGTCACTAAATAAACCGGTGCAGTATTGTACAGTGCAGTACAGTACAGTACAGCACAGCACAGTACAATGTCTGTGTGTTCTCGTAGTCTACTACAGTGATGTAGGTACTTAGACTAGCTAGTTTAACCCTAACTACTCTTAACTAAATGACGTCCCCTCAAGTGGACAGAAGACTTGGGAGTAAATATATTTCCATAGGAGATGTGGGAAAACTGAAGAGTGTGTTGTTCTTGAATTTGTCGGTTTAGTTATGAGACCGAGTTTCGTTTCAACAGCTGGTATAATCGCCGTTTTACATGGTCTTGTCGTGGTGCTGAGGTGCGCCGGAATCAAGGATAGGACCGAGTGGTTGGCAGGATCATGAGGGAACGTGTTGGGGGAAATCTAAAGAGTACATTCGTCTTGGAATTGAAAGTTTAGTCATCTGGCCCGGTCTATTTTGGGCGACACTGAACCCTGACACCCCCACGTTCTGAGATGGTTCATAGAACACTACTTCGATTCAGTTCGATTGTAACTTAATGGGAGAGATGAGAAGCCATGGCTGAATTCGACAGTGACACAAGAATTTGACCAAAATACATGCCTAGACGAATCAACCATGTTCAATTCCCCATCGTCTACAATTTGTATACCGTACAGCAACGTTCATCTCACTCAATTGAACGGCACGTTTCGAGCTGGCTTTCAGTTTGGAGTCCTTTACAGCGAGAGTTGTAGCTAGAGTGAATTCCGCAGTGAGTTTGAGTGGGCGGTATTGGTGGAAGTAAAGGTGGCATAACCCGGCGAACCGTTTGCGATCGGGTCTCATTTCGTGTTTATTTTTCTCATTTTTCTTGTTTTATTTTTCTTATTTTTCTTGTTTTATTTTTCTCATTTTCCTGTCTTCATTTTCCCCCGTCTAACAGCCCCTACCGCTCTTCTACACCATCGCCAACCTCCCTACTCCAACCGCGCTCATCCAATGTTACATCAACTCTAACCCAATCCTCCACCGTGATGTACCAATGCCGTGTGTACGTGCGGTATTCTGCTGGAATACGCTCTGGCTGAATGTCTCTGGACTATATAAAAAGGAGCCATTCTCATTCTCATTCTCATTCTGCACCTCCTCACCACCATGAAACTCTCCCTCTCGCTCATCTTGGCCTACTCGGCCCTGGCCTCGTGTGCGCCCCAGCCCAAGCACTTGAGATTCGATTTCTCCAGACGAACATCCTCGTCTCTCAATGAACGGTCCACCGGCACCGAAGTCAGCCTCGAAAACCAATCCGTCGCCTACGTGATGGATATCGTTGTGGGCACCCCTGGCCAGCCGTTTGAAGTGATCCTCGACACGGGCTCTTCCGATCTCTGGGTGCGAGCCGACGGCACCCCGGGAGCGTACAACCACTCGGCCTCCTCCACCTACGAGTTTTACAAGCCCAAATTCGCAGCCTCCTACCAAAGTGGAGCAACAGCGTCCGGAGACTGGATCAAAGAAACAGTGGACTTTGGAGGCAAGTTCAAACTGGACCAGATGATCATGGGCGCGGCCTCCAAACGAGACCAGGGCCAGATTGTGGGAGTGGGGCTTCCTCTCAACGAGTTCAGCAACCCCGGGTTTCACTACGATAACCTGCCCCAACGAGTAGCCAAAGCCGGACTCAGTAACACGGCTGCCTTTTCTCTCTACTTGAACGACAAGGAGCAAAAGACTGGATCGGTTCTGTTTGGAGCGGTGGACACGTCCAAATTCGAAGGCCACTTGACTCTCTTGCCCCTCGTGAAACTCCACCCTACTGACGCCACTCCTATTTGGTACATGGTCACTCTGGACTCGATTGATGTCAATGGAGACGTTGCTCTTGATGCCCCCAGAAAAGTCGTTTTGGACTCGGGAACTACAGACATAGAGCTCCCTATCCCCACCTACTGGGCACTGTTCCACTCCCTAGGACTGTACTATACAAAGTCTGGACCAGTGGCTTCTCAGTCGCAGATCGACAAGTGGAAACAGGACAATGCCGTCATCACCTTCACTTTCCAGGGAGCCAAGATTAATATCCCTATTGCTCAAATGTTTCATCAACAGAGCTCCTACGTCACCACCCCTAACGGACAGGAGAGAGCGTATGACTGGAGAGCTGATCAGGCTCCTGTCAAGGGCGTGTTGATTCTGGGAGACGCCTTCCTCACAGGAGCCTATGTGGTGTACGATACCGAAAATCTGCAACTGGCTGTTGCGGCTGCAAAGTACGGAGATGGACAGGAGCAGCTGGAGGCTATTACCAAGGGAAGTAATGGTATCCCTTCGGCCACAACCGCTCCCAGTGCAAAGACTTGGACTTCGGATGCCCCGATTAATGTGCAGTACAAGACGGCTACGAGTACTGCGGAGATTGGGCCAAAGACTGCGGTCTAGCTGCGAACAAAATGAGCAGTTAGAGCGGACAAGATGTAACAGTGAACTGAAAGCGAGTCTTAGAGACTAGTATAGTATGTTGTTACTGTGAGGTACATTCTAGATTTGAATATTAGAAGAGTCGAGAACATGGACTCATGAAGAGTAGTAGACAAGTATAGTGTTCTGGTATATTCATACAACTAAAGTTCAACTAACTTCAATATGACCAAGTACACAAAAGTGAACATATCCCGGGATTTTGTACTGCGATGGAGGGTATTTAATTGCTCCAGTATATTCTCCATTTTTTGGCTGCACATTTCAATGTATCTATCTCTTTAATTGGAGTTTGGTAATACCAAATTTGAACCCCCAGGTGACTTTTTCCTTAACAAACTCTCAACAAATTGGGTCCTCATGGAACATTAACAATCGATGCTACCGAACATTCAGAATAACTTGCGCTTGAAATGTCACGGAGACATTCTGAAAAGTGCATTCGACGCCAAATTGCGTGTTTAATCAGTGGTAAAATTTTCTGCCCTCCAGTGGCATTTTTCAGGGAACTGTAGCGCCATCTTGGCCTGGCTAGTGTTCAGTATTTGCAAACGCTGTTGGAAGTTTTGGGAAGGAGAAGGCAGGGAGGAAATGAACTCTTTGGGTGGGGTTGTATAGCTCTTTTGAACCGTTCATTCAAATACAGTATTCCCTATTTTATCAAGTAATCCTTAACAAAATCTTGCCCAGAATGTCCCACAAATGGAGCAATATCTCGCCATTTCAGTATGACAAGGGTTAGTCTTGAAGGGAGAAAACGATTATTCACAGCAGTTTCCTCCATATTATCATCTCCTTTTCGCCCCCCACATTTTGTAACACCGAAATAGGTACCCCCAGCGAACTCTTTTTTCTTCAACTAATTCTTAAGTAAACGCATACGAACTCTACAATCGGCTCTACCTGGATGGACTCAACAAAAACAGATACTGTAAGAGCGATGGCGCGCCTGTACTGTACTCGAAAACTACTATTTCCATGTAGGCAATCCCACCCATGAGATGGTCTTCATACTTTTATTAATGTAGAAACACGTACGTTATCAGCTGATGGTCATCTAGTGGTGGGCATGCTGGTGGTCGGTGACAGAAGTCGCAAGCTCGTTCCATCACCTCCACTTTCCAAAATTAACATAATTCATTACTGGGTGTACTTTGTATCGTACATTACACGAGGCTAGGTTGGTGAAATGGGTGCATTCATAGTTCGAGCACTGCCAATCTGCTGACTCGTTAACCCATACTGTAAGTGCCCGTCTAGACTGACTCGTCCGTCCAAGCACGCTAGACTACCTCATCAAGACTACGCCTCGATTCATTCGTCAGCTCATTCGCCATCAGCACGCTGCGTTCTCTCGCACTCACTCATCTAGAGTCGTTCGCTCGCTAAGGTCGTTCTTGCTCGATCACGCCTGCTGCCCCGGCTCCAACTTTCTCAAAAAACCCGCCACCCGGTTAATATCCACCTCGCCGGAATCACTCTCCACCGCCTGAACCAGCCCCTCCAACAACTCGTCCACTTTGTCCTCCGCCACACCCGTCGACAGAGCGATAACCCGTCGAAACTTGTGTTCCAGCTCAGTGCTTCGTCCTCTGAGCTCTCCAGAAGTCCGCTCCAACTCAGCCTGGTTCTTTCGGTAAGCTCTCACACGAGCATGCAGCACCTGCTGCGACGGAATCTCCACGGCGGCCATCTCCTGCACCGTCCACTCCTTATCCCGAGGAGCCTGGAACAGAGCCCGAGTTCGAAATGGCTGGTCGGCGTCGAAATTGCCCTCAAATGACACATCTGCACCGCTGGAGTGGGCCTGGAACTTGGCATCTTCATCGTGCAGCGCCCGCTCGAGGTTCATGGCCCGTTTGAGCATGGCATCTCGCTTGGAAGAGAGGTTTTTGAGATGCTCGAGTCGCTGACGAGCGTCAGAAAGCGCGTTAGTAGCTCCCCGGAGCTCGGAATGCGCCTGTTCGGCAGCCCGGGTTCGTCCGGCCATTTCCGCAGCAAAATCCGTGTCCAGACCTTCGATAGAAGACACAATCGTCTGCAAAATGTCCTTGGAACGTGTTTCCGCGTTGGCAGAGAATCCCACACGTTCGCCAGACCGAGACAGCATTGGCTTGACCTCTGCCAGGTTAATTGTGACACCGAAATCAACAGGTCGAAGTCCCGCTCGGTTAGGAATCATGGGATCAGCTCCAACTTCAATCAGCTGAGTCACAATCGCTCTATTGCCAACTCGAGCAGCTATGTTCAACGCAGTATCGCCATACTTGTCCTGAGCATTGACGATTTCCTGCATGAAACGAGCCAGAGAGAACCGGATTCGTTTCGGAGAAGTGCCTCGTCGCACAATCCACTCAAGCAGACACTCCAGGTAGTACTTGGCAGCGGCTGCCCGGCCTCGGATACCTGCTGTCAGAGCAATATGATGCAGCAGCGTCCGGTTCTGCTTATCCAGGAGCGGAATAGCAGGATAAATTATGTCCAGCATTTGAGGGAAGGTGCCAGAGTCGAAATTGTTAGTCACGAGGATAGCTCGGACCAGCGCCGTTTCTCCGGCGTAGTTGGCTCGTCGTCGATCGGCTCCATGCATCACTAGAGCTCTCACGACGTCCACTCGAGCCAGAGCTGCAGCCCAATGCAGAGCGGCATGGCCCATATCGTCAATGGGCACGTCCACGTTGGTTGTGGGCGGGAAGCTGGTGGCTCCGTTGCCCATAAACAGCGCCGTCATGATATCTCTGGAGCCGTCATTGTGGGCGTCCGGAGGCAGAGGGTCCATGGGCAGATTAGTGGGTGAGAATAAGTCTGCAGTGGGGAAGTTTTCGTCGAATTCCAGAGCAGCATTGGGTGGAGCATGCTGAGGATGCTGTGGGTGGCTCTGGGGGTGGGCCTGAGGGTGTCCTTGGGGATGCTGATGTCCTTGAGGATGTTGGATAGGATGAGAAAGTCCATTTGGTTCAGATTTAAACCGTTTAGCAGGCGGAGAAGCCGAATCGGTGCCTGGAGTACTGCCTCCAAGCTGAGGAGTGCCCATGGGAGTGTTTCCGCCCATCTGAGGAGTACCCATGGAGCTGTTGCCCAGCATGGAAAGAGCCCGCTCAGCAGAAACAGACAACGGAGTGTGTGTCTGGGGCAGCTGCAGCGGCTGCGCTAGCGGCATGTCCATGCGGCTCTGCTGCTTTGTGGCCACAATGCGTTTTCGACGAGCTGCCATGGCCTGCTCTTTAGTGGGCGTGTAGTCGCCCACCTGAGCAGGGTCAAACGCCAGCAGAGGTTGCAGCACATCGTACACAGAGTACTGTCTGCACAGATCCACACCGCGCTCGTAGGGGATCCACGTGCCCTGGTACTTTCCGTACCCACCCTGCACCTTTTCATGGGCTCCGGTGAGGATCTCCTTTTCCAGGATTTTCGTTCGTTTGGATTTCTCCACTCCCGCAACCTTGAGGATCTGGGTGGCGTTGAGAGACGAGTCTGTGCGTCGTCGCATGACCGCCACGTCGTTGGCCATCATCTCAAACACCTGGATACCAGAGTACACCGCCGTGTACAATTCCGGCGACATTCCCGGCGTTGGTTCGTGTTTTACTTCGGGCATGACAAAAGTAGATGTTTGTATCTGAACAAGACTGTGTGTTTGTGTCTAGAGCTCTCGTTGAGCTGATGCTGATGCTGCTGTCTGTGTGAAGCTCTCGTTGATGCTTCTGTTGCGGCCACTATCGTAGGGTAGCACACTCGATCAAACAATCAAAATGGTTCTGTGTCTGTTCGTATCCAATCGTGCCAAAGCCGTATCACAGTACCTTTGTCGTATCTGTATCGTACCTCGTTTTTATGCCGTTTCAATAGCTCTGTTGTATCTCTTCAACAAGCCCAGAAAAGTCGTGTCTCGTATCGTGACGCAACAGTATGAATCGTAGGTGTATATGTGCGTATGTCACGTGATTGCAATGTACACTCTGCCGTTTCCGTTTTTGTGTCGTCTTCGCTTCACCGTCGTTTTTCCGCTGGGGGTTTTTTTTTTTTTTGCGTTCCTCCAAAACGTCGTCGTGAAAGTCACCTCTTCAAGATATAAACTCAGGCGCGTACTCGTAGGAGGGTAACGCGTGATTGGGAGGCAGGTGCAGAGAGAGGAGAGGACTAAAAAAAAATATAAAAAAATTCGTTGTGACACAGAAACAAGTGGGAAAAAGTATATAAGTGGGGGTGTTTCCGGATTGTCTTCTCCGTTAACCCTACTCTTTTACACAGCTACTGTCACTCTTGTTGCTCTTCTTTTGACAGGGCTGGTACATGCCCAAGGCCGTGACTTGCTCACTCTATTTTGGCGGCTTATTCGTGCATGGGCGGGACAGGCAAGTGCAAAGAGCAAAAGAGGAGAAGACCTGATTTGGGGGGGTTACAGAGGAGGTGCAAAGGAGAGAGTGGTTCCATTGCAACCTCCGTGACCCGCTCGTCATTTCTATACCCCTCACGACGCGTCTTTTTTCTCCAGGAGCGAAAATTAGTGCCTTTTGTGGGTTTCAACAAGTGACTCTATAACTTGGCATACAATGGAGCTATTGAGGTGGATTAAATTTACTCGAAAGGAAACACAGCTCAACAGTTTACCATGATTTTACCATATTTCTCTCGAATTTATTCAAATTTTCACCCCCGTTTCCACTCCCCCACCGCCATAAACCCCGCAAGGGGAAAGCCCTAACCCGTTATTGGTTTTGGCGTTGCAACTCTAAAGTGAAATACAACGGCAGGGCTTGAGATCGGCAGACCCATGTAACTCGCTGGGGGGTGGTGATATGGGGCTGGGGAAGAGGTGGGAGAGTGAGCAGTGTCACGTGAGCAAAATGCACTTTTCGGATTTTCCATAACGTGTTCAGGGCAGTTTTTGGCGGTGTTTTTGCGCTTGGAGGTTTTTTCATTTGTTCTTTTTGACGTGTGTAATAGGCGCAATTTTATGTCGTGTAGTTGGGGGTTGTATGTGGTAGGAGAGGGATGTGAGAGGCTGGTTTTTTGTGCAAAAGACGAGGTTGAATGGCGGACGGTGGGAAATTTATCTGGAAATTTATCTGGATATTTATTTGTATTTATTAGGGATTTATACGGCACTGTATGGTATGGCTCTGGTACAACGAATACACGTGCGTACGTGGTGGACTTCAGAGTGGGGTTGAAAAAAAATCGGAAAAATTGTGGAAAAAATAAAAACCACCGAAACGACCGGAATGTTCTAAAGATACACTCCTAAACCACCACATTCTCCTACAAAAACACCAACTTCTTCGCCACCCCCCCCCTCACTCTCAACCCTAACGCCAAACTCAATTGCTATCTGTGCATAGGGACATGGCACCATCGCCACTACGATACAAGAGGGACCCGTCGACAATTCATCGAAAATGACCACTCCAGCGTCGCTCAAACCAATCACGCCGTACCTGGCCAAGGCCAAAGAAACACAAACGGCAGACCCCATCATTTCGTACCATTGCAAGTTGTACGCTGCCCAGCAGATTGTCGACCAGGGTCTGCATCAAAAGGACACAGAAGCCGCTGTTTTCACCGGCAATCTGCTTGATGAGATTGAAAAGCTCAAGGAGGAGGATCCCGTGCTTGTGTCGGAAAAAGGACAGGCTGTCATCAGCGATGATACTGTCGCCAGTTCGTACGTGGAGGCGTTTGCTCTCAAGATCTTTGCCCGTGCTGATAAGCAGGTGCGAGAAAAGAGTAGCACAAAAGCCACGGCGCAGATGTTTTTTGCCGCGGCCACTTTTTTCGAGGTGGTCAAGTTGTTTGGAGACCTGGATAAGGACGTGGTTGATAAGATCAAGTATGCAAAGTTCCATGCTGCTCGCATTTTGAGAACGTTGAAGGCGGGAGAGGATCCCAATGAGTTTACGGTGGAGGAGGAGGAGGGGGAGGACGAAACCTCAGAGCTCGATAGAGCTCTTGAGGGTGAGTTTGGAGGAGGACATGTCGGAGGAGATGCTGGAGATGCAGATGCTGGAGGTGCATCTCACCCCCCCACAGAAGAAGACCTGGCAGCTCTTCCTGAAGAAGAACAAATCAAACGAATGATGGAAGATATGAAAAAGGAAGCTGGATTGAATGACTCAAATGGCCCTAACGATACCGACTCAGTCGACCCATTGAGCAAAAACACATCTTCTTTGCCCTCCTTCAACCCATCTACCTCCTCAGATGACCCCTTCTCAAACATCCCTCCGGCTCCTCCAACCTTCTTGCCTGAAGATAACACACCCCCAGCTCCGCCTTCTAACCCTCCAGGAGACGTGGCTCCTCCAAAGCCCACTCTTCCTTCCCCTCAGAGAAAAGTCTCGTCTCCTGCGAAAATCGTGGCCAAACCTGTGGATCCGAAAACCGTGCTGGATGAAGACGCGCTGATCAAACAGGCCCAGAAACATGCCAAGTTCGCCATCTCAGCGTTGAATTACGAGGATAAAGAGACGGCCCTGAAAGAGCTCCAAGCAGCTATGGATTTGCTGTCCACCTAATGGAGAACTGACACAAAAAGGAGAGCAGTAATAGATGTAACGAAATGAAGATATGACAAAGTGCTAGCCACCAGTAGTTGAATTTTTCTGAATTTTTCTGAATTTTTCTGAATTTCCAATTATTTTGCATCAAATCTCCCCAACCCTAACCCAGATAAAGTTCAAAATAACTCCAATTATTCGATAACGATTCTGACGCATCCACGGAGTATTGATAAAGTTAATTTGATATGAAGAAGAAGAGAATATCTATAGAGCGTAATATACGTGTGGTTGAGACGATAATTATACCATTAGATTTAGAATAGCCTTATTAGTTTGTGGTACAATTTTCTCACCTATACCTTTAAAATTGAACAGGTTGGAACGATTTCTCTTTTTTATCAACTCGTTTGTTAAGCTATACGAAATTACTTAAAAAATAGTTTAAAAAACACAAACATGTCGTGGTTTTCAAACACCCGTATATACATGAGTATTAATAAAATTCAGAACGGGAACACATTTCCCGACCCTCCGTAGACAGTTTACCCAATGCTCGGATTTTCAGCTGTATATAGTCAACAGTTCAATCAATAACAATACATTAGTAATCTAATATCTCTCTTTACCCTCCAGAGATCCCTCTTCATCCAGCTTCTCGCTCTGCTCTTCACTGTGATCACTCTCACTTCTCACCTCCACTCTATAGTCGTCTGGTTCAATGTCGTCTCCTACAACGACATTATCGCTTCCATCTTCCTTGAAATCAATGGACGGATAACACATGCAAATGGCAAACATTGTGGCTCCGCAAGCAAAGGTACCGAGAAGCATATGTTTCATTGTTTCCTCAAAGGCGTGATTAATCTCGGTTCTCACTTTATGGCCCATGGGGAACTTTGTTGCCTTTTTGATCTTTTCGATAATTTCGTTGAGGTCCTTTTTGGGGATATCGGGAGCGTATTTGTGGATGTACCGCGGGTACAATTCTCGGTAGATAGCTCCCAGAACGGCATCTCCAATAATCTGTCCAATACCACCCATGGTGAAGTAAACGGCCGTCACCTTGGCCACTTTATGTTTATCAAACATTGCCTGGGCCATAGTTCCACAGGGGATATAGAGACATCCTCTTCCGACTCCTTCGGTGACTTGGGAGATGATTATTTGGGCCAGACTCGAGTCTGCTCTTCGGTATCTATAAGTGAGGCCTGTTCCAATGAGATAGAGAGACGTTCCAAACATCATCATGTGTTTTGGTTTTCCACTCCACCAGAGGTAAGGGGCGGCAAAGAGGATTCCAAAGGCGTTGTTCGACACGGTTAGAGCGCTGGAGATGTTGGTAGCGGCCTTTGGAGACACTCCTCGGACAACTAGCAACCAGGTGATGTAGTAGGGGACAGAGAGCTTATTGGACATGCTTGAGAGGAAGAGAATTCCGCTTGAGCAGACCATGACTCGGTTTCTGAACAGTTTCCAAGAAATCAAAGGAGACCGAGCTCCGTACAGTTCCCAGAGCGGAAAAGCAGCTATGAAAAAACTGCCCAGAGTCGACATGACAATGAAGCTTGGTTTGGACCATTTCTCTGTTCCTGCAGCTAGAGTGATGGGGAAGAAGAAGAGAATCGTTCCGGCGCACAACATGACCAATCCGACGATATCAAAGGACAAAAGGAACCGCTTGACTCCTCCGGGAGTATAAAAGTCTCCCAAAACTCCCAACTTGACCTCCTTCACTCGCATCACTGCAAACATGATAATGGCCCCGAGAGAACACACGGGCAAGATGATGGCAAACATTCCATAGCCCCATCTCCAAGAAGCCACGTTCAGAATGGCTCCTACCACAGGAGCGGCCGCGTAGGGGCCCCAGATGTTGGGCGATTGAATGAAGGAAGAAAAAATGATTCGCGTGTTGATGGTGGAAGTATCGGAGGCATACAGTTCTGTCATGAGGTGTCCTCCGACCGTTCCGATTTCCCAGAAGACTGTACCGGCAAAATAGCAGCCGATATTAGGAGCTGCAGCAAACAGGACCGAGCCCAGAAGATGGGCCAGAACAATCAAAACCCATCCTTCCAAACGGCCAATGTGGTCTGCAATCTTGGCAAAGGCTGGTCGAGTGACGATGAAAATGGCGGACTGAACGACTGCTTGACTGGACAGTAAAGAAAGACCTGAGAAATGAGAAGTTGCAAATGGCGCCATGGACGGGTACACGTGCTCGGCAATCGCTTTACTGGCTGCGTACAGGTAGACGAAAAACCAGCCGATGAAGATGGTGGTCTTTGTCCATCCTCGTTCCTTGGCGTTGGTGTTTGATTTTTTGCGCGGGTAGTGTTTGATCTGGGCCTTGGAGAAGAAGAGGATACGGATCCAGGGGTGGAAACAGACCCACGACTCGAGTTTTTCCGCAAACTCGTTTTTCTGGTTCAAAAACTTGTCCATCGTGTTTGACAGCCATAATCAAGATCAACATACCACGTTTTATATAAATCTTCCACAAGGTTTGTCTGAAAGATAGATTATTGATAAGATGGCGAGGAAAAGAGTTGGAAGGGGAAGAAGAAGAAGATGGAGTACAAACCGATTGTACTATAGAGCGACGTTCAACCCGTCTTGTACACACCCTCTCTGCAATCGTTGTTTTCATCTCCACCGTCCATCAGATAATCGATTATGGCATGCGGCGAGACAGTTTGGACAGACGCAAACGCTATCCACTTCTTGGCAAACGCATAATCGCCGATTCCGAGTGCATGAGCGTTTTTCTGCATATATCCTTTTCTCTCTTGTTGCTCTCGGGTTTAAACAGGATCCACCCATCTAATCAAAACCATCAGGCACTGAAACCAAACCCACCCGGGATCGCCCCAAACCTATAACGTGTGGCCGCCCAAAAACGTGCTCGCTGTCTAACTTTCTTGTTTCTCCATGTCGGACGCCGTTCATCTAACTTTGACGTGACGTGCAGAGGATGGGGGGTGGGGGGCGGAACGTTGCGTAGCACGCTCTAAACTGCCCATCTATAGGTCCAACCAGAGTAATAACAGCCCCTAAAACAGCCCCAATCTGATTCATCTTAAATCTACTCACTTTATGAAACAGTTCGAGACTCGTTAGTGCATCAATATGAAACTTTGACCCCGGTAGAGTTTTCCAAAAAAGCTTGGCTTGCACTGCCGTCTTGGCGGGGAGGGGTACAAGTTGCATACAGATAAAACATACACCAACCGACATATACGACATGTGGAGAAATCTGGAATTTCGTCTTCTCAGTTCCACCTATCAAGTTTCCTTGTTTCCTCAGTACTCTACCACAAGTCGATGCAGCATGTCTCTATTCTTACGTCAAAAGTAGGCACTAGCGCAAGTTGAAAAGACGAGAGTTTCCGTCTATGAATAGTGGCGGAAAAACCTACTTTTTCCGGCTTCTAGTGTTATCTGGGGATACACCATACAGATGGTTGCTTCTAGAGATGTAGAGAAGACGTTCTACCAGTGAATAGTAGAAGCCAGAAGTTGTTACTGGTACAGTACCAGAATACAGAGGAGGCATAGATACGATGCAGACCCCCAACACCCCCCCTCTCCCTCTTAATTACGTTACATTGACAAAAAATCAATAGCCGTTGTTAACTTTACGGAAAAATCAGACAACCAAACAAGGCAACAAAGTGCTACGTAAAGTCAGGAAAGGTTGCCGGAAACAGGTTTCCCGTTTTTCCACCGTGGAATAAACTCCGTTTCAAGCTTATACTCTACGCATCTCGGTGTATCCGAACCTATACCGTTTGTAGCTATGAGACTCGTGCCGTGCGAAAACGGGCGACTGAGACAAGCCGTGGGGGTGACGATGGTAGGAACACGGCCCAGATTAACCATATCCTGTGTTATAGGCGAGTACCGACCTGCTGCAAAAGAGACACTGACAGCAGTAATATGCGATCGTCAATGTACGATGCCGTACCTATCTTGGCAGCTTGGCACCACCTACGGCTTAAAGTTCATTTAGACTGCTTTCCACTCCAGCCGTTTCTCCGGAAATACAAAATCCGATTATCTGATTCTTACAATGCATCTATCTGAACCATCTAGAGTCGCAGCAACCCTGTCTCATTTTTATTAATTAATGATGGAGAAGCACACACCTCTAAAGAGTGTATGCATCAGAGTACCAGCTACAGTACCACGTAAAATGCACACAGCTAATAGCAATTTGACACCATAATAAAAGCATACACTGCCAGGTAGTTTATCGACACTTGGCGTCTTTTTACATCTCCCTATGATCAAAATGATACACCTGTCCTCTGCTTAGACCTCTTTCATCTTGTTCTTGAACATCTAAAAGGGAAAAAGAAAATGCAGCAATTTCCTGAAGCTGAGAAGGATAAATGTTCCACCAGAGCGCCTAATGTTTCCATCTGGTTAATAAAATCTGTTCTATCAAGGGGAATGCTCTGCAACGGAATAAACTACAGTCTGCTTAACTCATAATACTACTGCCTTCAAGTTTTTCCGCTCCACGTCTCTTTCCTAGTTCGTAGGTTTGCTCAGAGTCGCTCCAATCACGAGGCTTCGACCATACTTCATCTCAAGTCAGATATGAGAAGAAGTGGACAGTACAGTACCGGTACAATTGTATAGCTTGGAAAAGCCATCTACTGTACCGGAGTTGCTCCGGACTATCCATGCAGATCACTCAACTCTGTGGATAATATAGGTGAAGGGTCTAAAAGTGTGGCAGAGTATATTTGGATCATTTCAAACAAAAAGCACTCTTCAGATTTTCCCTGAGACGTTTACTTCAAAAGTTGTGCTCCGAATAGTTCTTCATGGATGCCTTTCTAGAGCCAACTAACATAGTGCTGATCACTGTAGACAGATAGCCACCCTAACACACTCCACCACAATACAAAAAATCCAAAGAGTGCATTTTGTTCGCCTCTTCGTGGAGATTACAACCGTACAATTTATTCCCTGGAGCTAGCTTCTACCCAGTTTTTTCTGTATCAACCAAAACTAGAAAAGAAGTCAAAATCGGCCAACCAAAACTACAATATAGACCAGTACGAGACTCTTCTTGCTCATTTCACCAAAATCACATTATCTATATCCTCTACACCCAAGAATCATACAAGTTATTATTTGAATCTATATCAAGAATGCAATGTTATGCCATGGTTGTGATCGAGTTGGCTGGAGTAGGGCGGAGCATGAACGAAACGAAACGGGCACGGGCGAAACGGGCACGAGCGAAACGAGTGCTCACCCACTAATCGTAAGCGCTCGCTTCGCCCACACTTGATCGCTCGTACTTCCTCGCTCATGCCTCTAGTAGTCCAACTCCACCTTCTCCCTCTTCACCCTCCCCTCTCTATCCTCCCCCCTTCTCTTTCTCACCAGACTCTCTGCCAGCTTTCCACTCTCTGCATAACAGGTAGCATGGAACACCTTATCGCCCACTTGTACCGCATCGGTCCACACCCAGTCTTCTGCCTCATCGCTGAGCTCGGTATTGAACCCTCCGGTGCAAATAGGACACAGCTGTTTCTTTTTGGACGCGCTGCTGGGTGCCAAAACCCACTGTTTCTTGACACTTTCCATATCCACCACCGCAACTTTTTCCTCCTTTTCCTCCTTTTGTTCGCCAGCCACCCACAGATGCTCGGCAAGGTACCACCGCCGGTTTTGCGCCCGGCCCTCGTCCTGCCGCATCTTTTTGTTGATTCGGAAATGCCAGTCCATATGCTGCTGTCGAGCATGGTCCTGGTTGTCTCGGAAACGCCGTCCACAGATGTTGCACACCTTGGGCATCTTTCCGTAGAGATTAAACACGAGGTTAGGACGGGGTTTCAGCAGCGAAGACGTGGACAGCTCCACATCGTTGGATTCCAAAGAAGACAGCAGAGAAGACGCCCCAGAAGCCAACAGAGAATTGATATCTGGGGTTCCAGGAGCAGCGTTCCCACCCTGAGGGGGAAACATGGGGAAGCCCATCGGCATGTTGGGCATGTTTGGCATGGCAGGAACAGGCATTCCAGGCATGGGCATAGGAGGAACAGGCATTCCAGGCATTCCTACACCTGGTAGCCCACCTGGTAATCCTCCAGATAACAATCCTGCAGCTTGTAGAGACGCCAGGAGGTTCCCAGGTTGCTGCTGCTGCTGCTGCTGCTGCTGCTGCTGTTGTTGTCTCAAACGCTCGTTTTCTTCGTATTCAGCCAGTTTCTTCTCTTCATGGGCCAGAGAAGACGCCAGTTGAGCCTCCACCTTGGATAGGTAAGATACAGGAATGGCCTGGGACTGCAGAACGGCCTGTAGCTGTCTCAAAACAGGAAGCCGTTCCTTGGCATCAACATCACCAGGAATGTGTTGAAGCCGGTCAGAAGTCATGTCGATCACGTGACCACACTTCTCCAGCAGCTGAGGTTGAGTGAGTCCCACCTGAGGAACGGGGGTTCCACCCAGAGGGGGCGTGGCAGGGTTAGGAGTGCTCGCCAGGGTAGGGGTTGCAGGATTGGGGGTGGCTCTAGGAGTCACCTCGTTGATTCTTTCCAGAAACGAAGCGATCTTGCGCATCGGTTCTGCTGGAAACAGCATTCCGCCAGTGGCCGAGGTTTTCCAGGTGCCGTACAATTCAACCAGTTTTCTTCGAATGGATTCGGGCACTTGTGTGTATGTATCTGCAAAGGTTCGGTAGAGATTAATGCCGAAACAGGTTGTGTATGGAGCTCCGACGTTTTTGCAGATGGAGTCGAGTAGGTACATTGCAGGGAGTTTGTATTCCGGTGCGCACTGGGTTAGTATGCGAAGGCGAAGGCGAAGATACAGATAGACAGGGTGACAGAACAGAACGATATTGCGGATGGCGAAACACAATCAATGGAGAAATGGAAACAGCGGTACACAACAACATGGTAACACAAACATCAACATGTAACACACCAGCAATACAGCACCTGTCCATCTTGAATCTTCCGTGGCCTCCATATAGTCTATCGTTGCCACATGACATCAACACCATATTGATACCGCCACATCCGATCTGTCTCCTCCACAATGTCCATTTGTCACTTTTCTCTTTTCTCGCTCCTCCTCTCTCTATCCTCCTCTATCCTCCTACTCACCTTACTTATTCGCTCCTCAATGGCCCTGGTGATGGCCTTGGCAGCATGTCTGTTTTCCTCGGCAATCACCGTCAGGTTGGTGATGATGGGTTTCTGCACACCCGTTAGCTCCTCCAGAGCGTACAGGTAGTCCTCGCGAATCTCATCCAACTCGGACATTACATATATAGTGTCGTGGACGTTGTACGTGGATTGAGAAAGAGTCTTGCAGGTTTATGCACTGACTGAAAAAACTTTAATTTCGTCATGTGACTTGCCATAGAGTAGCAACGATGTGTGATTAATACGAGACAAATGAGAGCCCACGATACAAGGCAGACAATACAAAACAACTTGTTGCTTGTATCTACCACAATTTACATATTTATTTTTTCCCGCTGACTAATACAAAAATACCACCCCCTCCTCACCTGTGCGCTCCTCCCCTCTCCTTACCGCCTTGCTCCAAATATTATGTTTTCTTTTTCCTCTAGCCAGTTCGATTCCCGCCGATGCTGTCCTTTCTCCGTTGACGTTATCGTACGTTGGAGGAGAAGAAAATAACGTTTGTGGAGATTAGCTCTCCGGAATTGAGCCGAGGCCTGGGGTTTCACGCTATGGAGTAAAGGGATTGTTTAAACAGGTACACCAGCGTGTCAAACACACAAATACCACCTCAAACAGCCCCCTTCATCACCACAATCGCCTCAGCCGACCCCCAACACCCCCCAAAACATCCAGTCTCACACACATTCACGTTGAGCAACTAACTCTAACTAACGTTAACAGATTAGTTGCCGAAACTGGCCAACCACAGGCCCGAAGCCGGTCCAAGAATAGGCCTGCCGCTTGCTGCTATCGCACATGGTGCGCCTGGTATCTGTGCACGCGGGACGCTGCTAACCGGATAATTAGAGGGGCCGTGTTTTGGCCGAGACTCGGAATCTTACGGAGGTTCCGGTAATTATCGGGTGATTGTCGTTGGTCGGTGGGATGATATATAATGGGATGGATGGAAATGAGGAGCTGTTCAAGACCCATAAGACCCATTCATATCACTCCAAACAGCCCCCAAACACTCTCCATGCACTGTAGACACTACTTTTCGTCCATTTGGCTCACTCCCTCTAACCTCAGCCCCTCTGGAGAAACTTCGGAGCTGCATCCTGACTCACAGTTGAAATTTTGCCTTGGTGAAAAACCCAAACTGTATATCAGTCTCTGCTTTCCCTCCACACTTTTGCTTCCAGTACAAGTTCCGTCGTCCGTCAGTCGTCCAATACTAACGTCCACAAATGGCTCCTATTTCGTCCGATAAGAAGCAGTCTGGTACTGCCCGAGTTCTCGGTTCTGGTGAGTATGAGATGGCTGTGTTTTTTATTGCTGAAAAACGCACCGCCGGTTTCGGCGCTTTTTCGGCCGCAAATCGTATCATTTTCAAACAGCAACAAAACACAATGGTGGCAAAAACAGGCAACTTGGGGCCAACAATCACAGACATTGACCGTCTGGCCTTTGTGGCCGTGCTTCACTTACATTGCTGATGCGATTACAAATTTGCGGTTTCAGCCGTGTCAAGCACGTGTGGTGATGTGGGGAGTTGGAGGGGGCAGGTGTTATGTGGTGAGAAGTTGACAAGTTCAATCGGATGACGTGTTAACATTGTCTTACACAACACGAAAACGACTGGTCAAGTCGCGACATTGTCCGTGTGACGATTGCTTCTCGCTGCTTTCTCTAGAACCAATCAGCTGAGCGCTAATAAGCCGTTTCAGCCGTGACACCAAATGTCGACATTTCTCAATCTCCCGCCCTTCCACCCAATCACCTAACCCCCAATGCACTAACACGCCACCTTGCGATGAAACGACATTGACGTCTGACATGACGTTGCGTCGCCAGAGTTTATCAGTGGCGATGGAAGAGTTGGTGAATCGGTGAATTGAGTCAATGTGCGATATCAATATCTGATATCAACTCACTTCATTCTGACATCTCCAACTCCTCGACCTACTCACTGATACACTCTGAGCGCAATGTATCTGCCACGCTCAGTGTTTCAGAGTACCCTTTGCTGCGCTCAGTGCTCAGTGCTAGCACTACTCGCCACGCCCGTACTAACCCAGCCTCCGCCGGCATTGCCGAGCTCGCCGTCTTCCACCCCGTCGACACCATTGCCAAGCGACTCATGTCCAACCACGGTAAGGTCACCTCTGCCTCCCACCTCAACAAGGTCATCTTCCGAGACTACGCCGAAGCCTCCATTGGCCGACGATTCCGATCCCTGTTCCCCGGTCTCGGATACGCCGCCTGCTACAAGGTCCTGCAGCGAGTGTACAAGTACGGTGGCCAGCCCTTCGTCAACGAGTACCTGTCCCAGTCTTGGGGCGCCACCTACGAGCAGGCTTTCGGCAAGAAGACCGGAAAGGCTCTTCTGTCTGCCACCGCTGGTTCTCTGATTGGTATTGGAGAGATTGTTCTCCTTCCCCTCGATGTGCTCAAGATTAAGCGACAGACTAACCCCGAGGCTTTCAAGGGCCGAGGCTTCTTCAAGATCATCCAGGAGGAGGGAATGGGCCTGTACCGAGGCTGGGGCTGGACCGCTGCCCGAAACGCCCCCGGATCTTTTGCTCTGTTCGGAGGTAACGCCTTTGCCAAGGAGTACATTCTGCGACTCCAGGACTACTCCCAGGCCACCTGGGGCCAGAACATTATCGCCTCTTTCTTCGGTGCCTCTGCTTCTCTGATTGTCTCTGCTCCTCTCGATGTCATCAAGACCCGAATCCAGAACCGAAACTTCGACAACCCCCAGTCCGGTCTTACCATCATCAAGAACATGGTTGCCAGCGAGGGTCCCGGTGCCTTCTTCAAGGGTCTTGTGCCCAAGCTTCTGACTGCTGGCCCCAAGCTGGTTTTCTCCTTTGCCCTGGCCCAGTCCCTGATCCCCGCCTTTGACAAGATGCTCTCCAACAAATAAGTGACGTGAGGATGCCTTTGTATATAATATATTCCATGATTGACGAAACAGAAGACATGTGCTGTAATTTTAGTATCGCGAGACTGTAGTTAGTATGCCACTCTTAACCTGTGCATCGCGCCTCCCCACACCCACACGAAAAGTGCTCTGCCAGTTTAGTGCCTTGCCAAGGTTGCACACACGACACCGTTTGTCATAATTAGTTGATGCAACGCTACACTGACCCACACACGCTAGGCGTATTACGTAACCACAATAATAGCATCGAGTTGGAGACTGTACAGAGTCCGCGTGCGCAGCATTTTGTGTTCGTTTTGTACTGTGGGTGCAGCATAGTGTGGTGACAGGAGAAGAGGAGAAAGAGGGTGTTTTGGGGTTTAAATAATAGGGGAGTTACACAAAGTGCTGATTGGGACTTGACCAGTCAGGTTGTTCTGTATAGAGAGAAATGACCTGGCTAATCTCTACTTGACCCGTCTAATCTATCCCTTCTTGACCTGTCTAACCTAACCCTGCTTAACCCTGCGATTCTAACCCTGACTCGTCGTTTACTCAGGATCAGGCATTAGCTACTGTAGCAGCTACTGTACTCGTGCATCACACTAATAACGACACATGCTCAGTATGCTGACGTTAGCGTGAAAAAGGTCAGGGGTGTGTTTTTTTGTGGGATTTCGTTTCATTAATGCTACCGTTTGTCATTCCTTCTGTGTCGTCTTTTGTAAGCACCTCGAGAGTCATACATTCAACTGCATAATCAATGTCAAAGGGGGCTTCAGGGTTAGGGTGTTTCGAATATTATAGGCGGGGGACACAAGATGGGGAAAATAAGGTTTGACCGAGGTTTATTAGTACTTAGCTACCCCGTATAATCATGTAATAGTTGCCTTCGTCTTTTAACACACAACACCCACACAACATGACGACTGAAGCGACTGCTAACCACCCCTTCCCCGTTGAGCACGGAAAAGTGTCCTATTACACCGCCAAGGACGGCCAGAAACTGCGAGTAGGCGAATGGGGTACTGAATTGGCCGAGCCCAAGGGCAAGCTCATTTTCAACCACGGCTTCACTGAACACATTGGAGTTTTCGATAACTTGTTCAAGCGAATGGTTGACCATGGCTACTACGTTTTGGCTCTTGATCAGCGAGGAGCCGGCGAGCAGTGCCAGGGTAAGAAGTACGGTATCACCAACGAGACGTTTGTGTACGAGGATCTCAACGGCATCATCAAGGAGTATCTGATCAAGGACAACAGCATTGAGCAGAGCAAGAAGGAGAAGCTGTTCATCTGGGGCCACTCCATGGGTGGCGGCATTGCGCTCAATTACGGTGTCAAGGGTCTGTACAGAGACCATTTCACCGGGTTCATTGGCTGTGCTCCTTTGATCCAGCTTCATCCTGCCAGTGTGCCCAACTTCATTCTTCGAGGCGCCATGGAGGTGCTGGCTCGAGCCTGGCCCACTCTTCACTTCCCTGCCGACCTCAAAATGGACTACATTGTGTCCAACCCCGAGTCGCAGAAGAAGCTGGAGGACGATGAGTGGGTCCGACCCATGTGCACCGTCAAGCAGATGTACGACATGTTCCAGCGGGGCAACAGTCTGGTCGATCCCCAGTACGTGGCCAACTACCACAGTGACGCTGCCATTCTCATTTACCACTCTGAACACGACAAGATCAACTGGTACGAGGCTAGCAAAAAGTTCATTGACGTCGTGCCCGTCAAGGACAAGCTGCTGTTTGACGCCAAGGGATGCGAGCATTCGATTCATTTGGAGCAGGAGGAGAAGGAGAAGCCTGCCTTTGATACTTTGTTGAAGTTTTTGGATGAGCACACGAGCTAACTCATGAACACGAATGAGCGTGGATGAGTGAATGAGCCGAGCGAGCAAGTCCTAAGAATACAGGACACCTAGTATAGTATTAATGAATGTATTACAGTGTTAAACACCATCCACGTGTTTCTACTTTGACAAATGTATGTAAGTGTGATGGATCTCTCCTCCATCAAATGATCAGGTATGTAATGTTTTTCGTCAGAAGGAATCAAGTGAAAGTTGAGCAAATACTCATTATTTGACTGTCACGTGATACACAACATCAAACGCCACTTTCCACTCAGATGATGATGTCGCGAACCGTATCAATACGAGGCTTGGCTTGCATCGTGTCTGCAGACCAAGCCTTTTTCCAAACTTATTTCAGAGCCGTGTATGACCTATCTGGTAGCGTACTACTGTTGATTTTACTAGAAAAGCCTTGTGGGGCTATACGTGCTATGTTTGCTCACCTTTTTCTATATATTTGTCCCCTCGAAAAGCACTCAAAAACACGCCCTCTCGAAAGCACTCCCTCTCGAAAAACACTCGCCCTTGAAAAATACCCACTCTCGAGAACACTATCTTCCATCATGCTTTTTGCTTCCCCTCTCCTTCACAGTCTTGTGAGCCTTTCGTTTTCCTGTGACATGTCCAGCCCTGAGTGGATAGTAAAAATCAGACAGATCCGTTTCTTCACGTTTACCGTCAATGACTCTCAAACGACTCCCGGTGATCCACAACCGGCTTTCGACTTGTGCAAAAACCCACTGATTCTTTTTCAGCCACAAAACGGAATAACCAGTTGATTAGCGATTGTCAATTGAGTATCAATCGTTGCCCTTCAATACCAACTCTTCAGCTGGACCATTGGCTGTAGAAAAACGAACCTGAAAGAACTTCTCATGTTCGTTAGGGATTTGAACCGTCATTCCCAAGCCTGCCATGTCCATCTCGTTGTAGCCTTGTCGGTGAGTTTCTGTTCTGGTTTGGACCACATGAATCGTAGTCCGAAGAGGACATTTCCATAGTATCGGAATCCCGAGCGGTTTTGTTTGTAACAACTTGTCATCTTTCATACAAGTACCCATTCTCTTGAACAATGGAATCATTAAACACCCGCTTATTCCCCACAAGAAACACCCTCCACTTCATTCACAGAGATAATGGAACAGACATACTTTTGAGCAGAAACGAATCCACTATCGTACTCTCTCTCCTACAGTTTAGAAAGCATCTCTTTATCAACAAAGCTTATTTGAGTTAATATGCCAATTACTGAGATGGCCCGTATTTAGTAATATTGTATGGTAACATGTATATTAAAGTAGACTAAACAATAACCCTGAAATGGGAGATTAGCTATATACCGTCAAATCACCCCTTGCGCACACGAAAACCTTTTATATAGCCACTCCAAAACACTTGACATTGTACAATTAAGCTTTTAACGCAACGAAATTCGCCGAATATTGCAACATGAGATTTTGAAGTCAATTAATTGTTGCAAATGTGAACCTAACATTCCACAGGGTTTGTTTTAACATGTGGACGCGATACTTGGACTTGTTAAGGAGCTTCTAAAGTGAAGCGAGACCGTTTGTTTTTTTCTACTTCAAGGGAAGTGCATTCAGCTAGGGCGGTCGTTGATACGCATTTTTATTTTAAGGGAAATGCATTTTTTTTTCTCATTCAACCACCCTTACCTGCCCAATCACTTTTTCTTCCAGTTGCGGCCATATCCTGGTGAAAATACGGCTTCCCGTCCGATCAGCCATAGTCAAGCACCAGAGAGCCCAGTTAGTATTGTAGTGGGAGACCATACGAGAATCCTGGGTGCTGCAATTAGAAGCGCTTCTTTTTTGCTCGTTGGTTGTCTCTTTTTCGTCTCTACTTCTGCACATCATGTTTTGGGGCCAACCTTTGTTGTCAATGTTGTGAAACGACGGCGACAGGAAGGGTAGTGTATCTATTGGCAGCTACTTGCTTGACTTGTTTGAATATTATACAAGCTATTGAGACTTCCCTGTCGAATGGTCTCTCCTGAGATATACCAGCTATTGGTACCAGTGATCTGTTTATCTTATCACCACATTTCGGAGGTGGGGAAGAACCTTAAATGAACTGTGGTTTATGCCGAGTTTAGATGGTGTATATTTCAATTGGTGACGTATGTAAATGATATTTTAGCGATATATTACGACTAAGGACCAGAAGGAGATCACTTTAATACACTTAAACACACATGTCGACATACAAAAACATGTAGTAAAGTACGTCTCAAGTTTGATACTACAAGATCAAGGGACGATTGATGAACCTTATAATCGTACTACTGTACTGTATGGGACGAGTTAATATATTGCTACGACTCTGTAATGACAATATGAGCTGGGTTGGTGAATGCTATACATTGAAGCGATCATTTTGGTATAATAAATTATGCATTGACACATACAAAAACATGCTGGAAAACGCATGTAGACATGGACACCCTTGACCCAAGTTGGGGCATTAAAACCTTAAATCGTTCGTACTTTATGCCGCATTGGGGTGGTATATGGGGTCTCGAAAAAGGAGCTACAGGCATGGATCTGAAAAAGTAACTAAACGGATGTGTTTATCACGTTTAGATTAACATTCTGATGTAATAAATGTCACAGCTTCACATACAAAATCATGAGATATGTTGCTCTAAGAAATAATGGTTTATAACCTTAATTCGTAGGTACTTTATGGCAGGTCAGAAATGAACAATATTGGTCTCATTCGCAGAAAACCAGTAGTATAATTATGCTCATGCCATTTCTACGAGTATTTTGGTACCAATAAAGTGACCCGTCCGCTAGTATTTCGGTATACTAGTATCACCTCCAAGAATGTAACCAACCCCTTTGAGCCATGTCAATAATATACATGGAACATCCAGAAGAGCTCTTTAAGCCTAGTGTGGGGCATTCTAGAGAAACATACGTTTGCGCCAAGAATTGCTCGAGATTGTGTGCAGACTACACGATTCGAACCATTGACCCATCCCGAAAGAGCCGCTTAAACCAGAGTATGGCCAGTTCGAGTCTCTATCAAGAACAATATAAATAGTTGGTTGAAATCTTCTTTTCTAATCATCAAACAACAACAACAACAACAACAACAACTACTACTACTACTACTATTACAATGGGCAAAGCTATTCCTCGAGATTACGGTACCGATTCTTACCGAGTCAACTCCAACGTGACCATCGTTGGTGGTGAGTATAACCCTCCAGACAAAAAATGAATTAAGAGCCCACTAACCCAGGTTACCGAACTTACCAGCCTTCTTCTTGCGTCATTTCTTGATCGTAGAAATGTAATTGAATGCACCAAGAATTTTTATCAGTACATGTGTTGTAGATCGTGACTGACTTGAACAGTTTCTTTTCTTGATAACAGTATCAAATACCTTATGTCGATTAAGGTTTTATCAGTATCACCATTTTGACCACTCTCAAATAATATGTTACAATAAATGAATATTCTTCAAATCCATACCAGACGTTTATCACACTGTTAGTACTCTCATTTAAAATCCTGGGGCTTATAACTCCAAAATTACGTGTTTTGTAGACGTTTAATATAGCTGGTATTTTACTCGATATTTCCCTATCTTCCGATACCTAAAAAAACATGACGAGTCAATAAAACATACAATTTTGGTCAATAATGAGAACGAGAAAATTTCCAATTCTTTTTCTACACATGTTCGTTTACAACTTTGTATAACAGTTTAACTATGTACTATATGGATTTATACCATATCCGAAGAATATGTGAAAGGAGTAATTAACCCTTTCAGAACAACGGAAACAGTCGATAACTCGATGAACTAACCAGATGCTCGTAGGCTCTCTTGTTAATCCCTCTCAACAATCAACCAATCATTAACCGAGGAACTGACCTTTGCAGGCTCAATCACCTCATTGGCCTTGACACTCACGTCGTGTCGGCTCTTGAACCCACTGGTATCGGTAAGAGTCACATTGGTCAGATCAATGTCTCCAGCAGAAACCTTGCCCTTGTGCATGTCCAGCCAGTGTACGTGACCCTCGTACACAATGTTGAGCGCCTCCGCCTTGTTGAGGAACTTTCCGTCAAAGGCAAAGTTGTTGGCGGGCTTTCCATCGGGCACCTTGTAGTACTTGAACCAATCATAGATATCGTTGAGCACTGCTGGGGTCACGTCCGCGATATCGTTGATTTTGGCGGCTCGAGGATCTCGCACATCAATGGCCACAATCTTCCAGTCGGTCTCTCCTTCGTCAATGAGACCCAGAGCTCCCACAACCTTGACGGTTTTGACCTGGCCCATCTTGCCCAGAGCCTGGCCAATGTCCACGA
Source organism: Yarrowia hollandica (assembly GCA_900519065.1). Lineage (NCBI taxonomy): Eukaryota > Fungi > Ascomycota > Dipodascomycetes > Dipodascales > Yarrowia > Yarrowia hollandica. The sequence goes on along the minus strand of ULGV01000002.1, from coordinate 1,842,660 downwards.
CGTCAATGGGGTCGTTATCTCCCTCCACCTGTGTCAGCTGGTCCTTGACATTGGGGTTCTCCCACGTCTGGGGGATGGCTCCGTAGTTGTGACAGTAACCATGATGGGGGTAGAAGTTGCGCACAAAACGCACCCGGTCCTTCTTCACGTCCTGCGTGATGGGGTTGAGCTCCTCGGACTTGGAAATCTCCATCTTGGCGTTGCTCCATCGAGGCACCTCCACCACCATGTTCACCAGGTCGATCGTGGGCTGCTCAAACCGGATCTTGCCGCTGTCGGGGTACACGGGGATGTCGTGGAAGGCGGAGATGGGGTCGCCGGCCTCGTTCTCAATGTACAGCTTGAAGTCCTTGGTGTACAATTGGCCTGTGGAACGGGTTTTGTACGACATGGCTCGGGTGACTTGGAAGGACGAGAAAAAGCCGGAGGACGACTTTTGGGCGCAGAAAAAGCCATTACCAGGCTTATGAAGCCGAGAGGAAACCGCAGAGGTCCGCAGAGGTCGAATAACCTGTCGCAACATTGTATTAGCTGTGGTGTTGGGTGTTGTAGTGGCGACCCACTGGATATCCTTCAAGAATTATGCATGGTTATGGAATAAGGTTTGGAGACATGATTGGACTTGGTTTTGATACCTGTCAAACCAGAGGGTTTTTGTGTGACGACTGGGTACCAGAATCTGACAGTTGAATGAGTGGTCCAAGTTGAGTGCAGTTCCGGCCGAGAAATTCTGTTTCTATTCTTTGGGAGCAACTTGTACGCGTTCAAAAAACTCCCATTGATACGATAAAGTTATCAGCCGATCGGAGATAATTCGGGAGGGTTTAGAAAGGTGGAATGATGGGAAGTGGTTGAGGAAGTTGGATATTTTGGGGGAAACTGAACTCAGGCGGTTTGGAGGTAATTTGGGGAGTGTAAAATTGAACAGTGGACTCTACGAGGCGCGAAATCAACTGTTCTTTGCGCCAGTCGTTGAGACTGCTGATCTCACAGTTGATGTTATTGGTCTCGCATGTCCAGAACCGAACCCAAGGGGTGCATTGACGGACACACATGTCAAAGGGCAGGCGAAGATGGAGTCGGTAGGCGAGGCCATGATTCAAGTATAAACTTGTGTACAGTACTCGTACAATACGAGTAGTTGGTAGTCTTGTGCAAATGTCGACTGAATGTTTTTTGACCGACTTTACTTTCACCCAACTAAGACCTAAGTACCAGGTACCAGGTACAGTATGATACAGTAACCATCGCCCGTTCGAGTCCCGGTTAAAACCATTAAATCTTGGTTTACCCATCGCCACGCAACAAGGCCCAGCGCCTCGCTCTTGAGAAGGGTTTCCCGATCCTCATGAAGCATTCAACTAGCTTACCAATCTTGCAGCTCTTGGGCTCTCTTCGAGCAGCTACTTGCACGCTATAGAGTTTAGTGCATTAATTATGTGATTTACAAAATAAATAAATAACGGAAGGATATCATAAACGTTCATGCCAGTAAGTGGGTAGCTACCGTACAGTATCGTCCAGTAATATGTACCGGTATCTTACAAGTATGCAAATTGATCTCACTCGAGTTATGAGAGTCGCATAACCACGCCTGCAAGCCGCTCCCCGTCAAATGACAGCCAAACGAACAAATCCTAGTAGTACTGTAATTACTTCCCGTTTTCAGAGGTTTTGCCCAGTGCAGTCAATATGCCGGCGAACGACCAAAAAGTTGCGTTGCACACCGTTTTGCCACACAAGAATACAATAGCCGGACTCCGATGAAACGAACATTTAATCTTGGGCATTTTGTGAAAACAAACGTGATCAGCCGTGGAACCCCCTGCTTTCTTCTGGTACATAATATTGGCCAATTAATAGTTGCTAATAATCAAAAGTTGAACCCTTCAAACCCTTCAAACCCTTCAAACCCTATTTGTCCCTCGCTGTTGTATTTTTTTCTCCCTCTCTCCCTTTGTACATCTGGACATCGGAAAATATGACAATTCCGATCTTGGCACCACTTAATATTCAACGTTAATATTTTTTTTGGCTTTTTTTTATTTTTTTTGATGTTGCCGCATCCAAAAGCAATTTGGAAAAAGAAAAACAGAAAATGTACAGAAATACAGTACAAACTGCAAACAAAGTGCTTGTGGCAACAACATTTCTGCCCTATGCACCTCGTACAGAAACCACTTGAAACTTGAACGTTCAGATCAATTGTTTCACTGCTGTTTCCCTGTTTCACCATCTTTGGGCCCCTTCCGCAATGTTATTTGAATTATCGTGACTCAACAAAGACGGCTATAACCGGGTGAGAAAAAAGTGAGCACTGTGCTGCTGCTATTATAGTGGCAATTAATTAGATAAATATTATATTAATAAATAAACTGTGGTGCGTACACATGTGTTTTTGTGTGCGTGTGTTTGTGTGCGGATGTTGTTGTTGTTGTCGTTATCGTGAATGTCCGAGTACTACCCCTTACTCAAGCTTTTGAGCATAACACGCCATGAATTTATAGGCAGTATTGATTTTGGCGCCACTGCCTCGGTCAGCCATGAGCCGACAGTAGTCCTTCCGCTCCTCATTGTTGAGGTTTCCAAAATGAATCATGAGCGTGGTGGAAAAGAACATGGTCAGTAGATCGGTCAAATCTCCTACCCGGCCGCCCCAAGCTCGAGGCAACGCAGTGTACGCTCGGTGAATGTTGTGGAAACCGGCAGCATTCAGATGCGACGCCACATGCTGCGACGGCTCGATATGCATCCGTCGGGCCCGCAACGCGTTGGTCAAACGAGACCAGTATTTTTCCTCCAGGGGGTTGGGGTTGATCTGGGCAAAGTCGCAGATGAGCGTCTCAATGTATCCTCCAGGCTTGAGCACACGCCGGAGCTCCTTGAAGAGAGGAACCCACTGGTCGCTCTGGATCAGGTACCACAGACATTTGGCAGAAATGATGTCAAAATAGTTGTCTGAGAACGGCAGCTTGTCCAAAGACTTGCCCGTCACCTGGATGTAGTTGGCAGGGCCTCCTCCGCCTCGCGACTGCGGCACGGTGCCCAGCTGCCATTCGTAGCCGTACACCATGGCGTCTGGGAAGTCAAAAGCCAGCTGCCACGACCACTGCTCCTTGGTGATACCCTGGAACTCGAGCACATTTTTTGTGTCGGACGAGTTTTTGAGCGCCATTGCACCAGGTGAAAAGAGCAGGGTGCCGTGCAGGATGAACCGCAGGGCCATCATGCCCCACAGCTCTGCGATGTCTGACTGGTAGCCTTCGAACGCTGACTGCTGGTACTGGATCCACGCCTCTCGACGGGTGGCGGCGTAAATGAGTGAGTCCGACTCTTTGGAGTTGTTGAGGAATTCGGTGAAGTAGTTGTAGTAGAGGTTCTCCGTGCTCTTTTTCGTCACCGGCTTGTACGACTTGCGTTTATTGTGTGCGGCTGACGCGGCTGAAGAGACCGAGGTGGCAGGGGTAGCCGTGTTGGTGCTGCTGCCACTGCTGCCGATGGTGGTGCTTGACGTCGGGGGCGGCATGGCCACGCCTGCTGGCACCTTTTGCGAGTGTCTAGAATGCGAGGATCGTTCAGACCGTACGGAACGAGACGAGTTGCCGCTGCGGGCGGTGGCGACAGACGTGTTGGAGGTCTGCCGCGACAGTGACAGCTTGGACGACGAGTCCGACACGGTGGTCAGGCCGTCCCACATCATGTGGCCTCCTTCTGTTCGTCGATGGGGCCCCTTGACAAAGTAAGGGGTGTTTGGCGAGGTGTTTGCGGCTTGCGCGGCTTGTGCGGCAACGGCGGCGTTGGTGTTGTTTTGGGGCATGCTGCTGTTCTGGGGGGTCACTTGGTCCAGGTTGTTTGTTGTAGTAGAGGCAGATACCATTGTCTTGGCTGACTTTGTGGACATGCGGCTGCTGGTCGAGTGCGCCGAGCTGGGCGGCTGCTGCTGTTGAATTTGTTGTTGTTGTTGTTGTTGTTGTTGCTGAGTCTGTATCTGCGTTTGTTGTTGTGGTTGTAGTGGTGGTGGTGGAGGTGGTTGCATCTGTGTCTGTTGTTGTGCTGCTCCGGTGAAGGAAGAGTGTCGAGAGTTTGACGAGTTTCGTGAGGAGTGTCGTGAGGTGCTGGAGGAAGAGGAGCCGACGCGCGAGCCCTTAGTGGCGCTACGGATGACAGACTTGAGGGACGACGACTTGTGCATGTCTGTGCCCTGGGCCTGCCCGCTGAGAGCGGCATGATGGCTCTGTAAAGTCGACACGCTCGAGTTTCCCATCTTGTTAGTCGGAATGAAGGCTATAAAGCCATTGTCATCGTCTGAGGACGAGAGATCGGGAGACAGGGGCGATCCGTGCACCAGATGCAGTTTGGATCGAGGGGTGGAAGGGGTGGTGGAGGAGGAGGAGATGGAAGAGGTCAGGCTGGCATTCGACCCGCCTGCTGCTGCTCCTCCTGCGAGGGCTCCTCCTCCTGCCGCCGCCGCCGCTGCTGCTGCTGCTGCTGCTGCTGCTGCTGCGGGCCCTTCCGAACCTTGTTGACTGCAACCTTGTTTGTGGTTGCGGGGTTGTGGTGCAGGGGGGGCTGACATTTGGGAGTATGACTGTAGAGAGGTGGCGGAGGGATAGCTGGGAGTGGAAAATGAGGGCGATCCGGGACGGTGTTCAAAGTCGTGAAGTGACACGGATCCGGTGGCGGAGCGGGTCCCCAGGCTGGAAAAGGACGAGGTGCGTTTCGATTCGACGCTGCCCAGACTCGAAAGCGAGACGGAAGATCGGTCTTTGTGTTGTTGCGGGTGGTGAGGTGGTGCAGAAGACAGAGGTGCAGGTGCAGCAAGGGTAGAGTTTGAGATACGAGTTTTTGTTGTTTTTGCCTTTGCCTTTGTGTTTGTCTTGTCGTCTGCTGGGTGCGGACCCAGGCTCACCGAGCTGCCATCGCGCCTTTTTATAGACGCTTTGCGCAGCACATCCAGGTCCTGTTTTTTAGTGACAAACGTGAATAGATCCGTAGAATTACGGTTCATTTTAGGGGCTACTGCGATCGGATCCTGGGTTAGCATTTTTTAGGAAGTGACGGGAGTGGGAAAAAGGAAAAAGGGAAACGAAAAAAAAAAAAAAAAGGGAAACGGCAAAAGGAATAAAAAAAAAAAGGAAAACAAAAAAAAGGGAATAAAAACAGGCAGGGGTGGATTTAAAGAACAGAGACACTTGGTTTGAGGGGAAGCCATAGTAGACACCAGACACATCCAGGAGCTGGAGGTGCGCCTATTTCCATTGCAAGACACTCATGGTAAGACCCACGCACATATTTCTGTCCTCCACCTTTCCAATAAAACGTTGACACACGGGCACAAAGACTAGTGGGCGGCGTACCGGAAACTAGCCCAATGCCACCCCAATGCCACCCCAATGCCACCTGCTAAAAGGCTCGCCCATAGGTCCATAAATTGATAGAAAAAACCAACCCAATTCAACCATCCAGACGATGTCTCAGTGAAAAGTGAGGTAAAAATGTCGATTAATTTTGGCTTCATAGATTCGGAACCAGAACAAGACCATCCGGCCGTCGGAGATGAGATCCTTCCTGGGTCTCGTGCGTGTGCATATGAGCACGGGTGTCTTGTGCTTTTTGTGCCTTGCCTTGTCTTTCCTTGTGCCTGTGCTTGTGCTTGTGCTTGTGTGCCTGTGCCTTGTGTCCTGTCCTGTGTCCTGTGCTGGTGCCAATGTGCGTGCCTTTATCCGTATTATTCAGTTGACGCCTGCTAGGACAAAAATAATACGATACCCGGCCCGTCAGCCATACGTCTTCTTGGCGCGGAGGGGTCCTTGCGACTACAAGCACTTGTTTCCTTTATGTCGCTTGCAACTCGTATTCGTGCCGCTTCTGTCGCCAGTGGTTTTTTTTGTTTTTGTGTCCGTTTTCGTGGGCCCGTTTTCGTGAGCCGCCTTTGTCACAGCAAATATTACTTGCCCTGACTCAAGCGTGCCATCATGCCTCATCCCCAACAAGCCAAATCATGCCATGTCTCCCTGCCTCCAGCCCCGCCAGCCCATACTCACTCTCGTCGTAGTGTATCGTAGAGAAATCAAATAGGATGAACAACAGGAAACAAACGGCAGCAGAGGATAAATGCAACGCACCACGTCACGTCCTAAAGCCTCCTCATGATATGATCTTCATCTCTTGATCGACACGACTAGCCCCTACGTGATAGCCCTCAGAGTTTGCGCGAAGGTGAAAAGTGCAATTAACAGTCCACATTTGAAAACAATGTAGGAACTGAAACAGCTGACTATTTGCATCAACTTGCACTCCCTCCACTCCCTCCATCTCCTCTACAATTGTGTCTTGTTTACTCTTGTATGTTTCTGCCCCACACATTCTCACCTGCTGCTGCACATCTACAGGAAAAAGATACACGAGAACGCATAGAAACAGAAAACCTGAACCGTAGTACAATAAAACACCACTCCCCCCACCCTCCTCACTCTCCTCCTACCTCCTCACCCTCCCCTCACCCTCCCCTCCCCTCCGCCCCCACCAAACGCGTATCTCCATTTACTGTTCTCCATTTTTTTCACTCAACCCGCACACTGTAATTACAAGATTCACATGCTATTTAACTTTTTTTGCATGTTGCACAAACCCAAAAAGGTTATTGTTTAATTTTTTTTTGGATCCTCTTGTTTTGCCTCGCCAAAAATCAGTGGCCAAAAGTGGTCGTGGGTGACAAGTAGAGGAGAGTGCATTACAGAAAGACGCATCGGTGAGTCCCGCTTACTAAGCGAACTGTACCATTTCCCGCCTCGCTAAAACCTTCCATTCTTCTCTGCAACTCTTTTTCAATCCCTGCGAACCGCTCACATGTACCAGGTACGACGACACTCGCCACCGTTGCTCGCTTTAGATTGTTTTACGAGGACAATGGGTACGGCACGTGACGTAACGGATATCCAGGTAATTTAATCTTGACATTCGAAATGAAGAATTCGGGAAATTTGAGAAAACATCGGAAAAATCAGAAAAATCAGGAAAATCAGAAAATTCAGGGATAAATTCGGAAAATTCGGAAAATTCAGGGAAACGATCTAGACCACCGGTTTTTACCAATTTCCACCAGTTTACACCTAATCCTGCAGTTTATCATACAAGACTACTACTACTCGTACACTGACTAACGCGGCATCAATTGTACAGTAGTAGCGCCTGTTTCACTAATTAGCCACGGTTAAATTATACTTACCAACAACATTAAGACAACTTGTCTTAGAGACACACAGACACTGTCAGACATGGACATATTCTATTAGCCGGACCTACTTTCTCTCTAATACTGCCGTGAACAGAATTGACGCTGGTTCGCCCCAACGCTACACAATACCCTACCATCACAGTTAGGAGATGAATCCAAACAGTTTGATACCAAGCACGACCCGTGCCAGACTGTCTTTCAGCACTAACAACAACTAATCGTATTTCTCCAGACCCCTATTTTCTTAGTTCAACCTTAAAGCAATTAAGGTTTCCATTACCCCCAACGTAATTTGACCCCTTCTTCATAATTCATGTACAAAAGTGCGGTTTGGGTAGGCTATTGGGGCTACTAATTTGCGGCTCCCGTGTGTGTGTACATACAGTATTAAATTTCAGCCCCGTGGGTTGAAAACTGCAGTTTTTAGCGTTGTCCCGAACCTCAAGTCGATCTGTTCTCAGGGGCGCTTAAAAAGAAAATATAACAAAAAATTACCAAAATATCTGAGACCCAACGTGGTTGAATGTTGGATTGTGTCACTCGCCACAAAAATAGAGTTGATTGAGGCTGTATTTCTTCTGGGCTTTTCTTTTTGCCGTATCTGTTAAAAACCAGCCTACCAGTAATTAGAGCAAATGTGGGGCGCCAAAAATGCCACAGGTTCGCTTAAATAATCGAACCACCTCGTTTACACCCATTTTGGCACCGTCAGGACAAGCTCGCCACCCCACAAGGTTCATCTAAACCATGCAAGTCTTTGTACTCTGTCTCCACTTTCTCACGTCCCGGGGTTTGAAAGTCTACGTTCGGTGACGTATGGCTAAATAATGTGAGGAATCAAATAATATCCTCTTCTGCCGCGTACCGTGCGTACTGTACACTGCGTGCAAGACAGCCGTTGTGTCAAAGACTGTAATAGTGCAACGTTGGTGGTGCACCTGTGCAGTGCCAGCTTGTGTACGTCTTGTAGCGCCCAAGCTGTCAAACTTGCAATACGATACCTTCCGGTTGCCGTTGCCGGCAGCTCTCGGCTATTGTTCGACGCTGGCAAAGAACCAATCAAAGCAACTTGCTGTTTATATGCGTTATAGCCGGCGCGGCCATTGTTCGGATCAGCTGTTGTGCGTGCAGGGCGCAGTACTTGGCGGCCATCAAATGGACTTTTTGGAGACGGGGGCTGCATTGTTGAGCACCAATACCGCGTCTGTACATGATTGACAACAAGTGAGGGTGAAGAGGACGGGTCGAATAGAGACAGGTTGGCACGTGGGGGTCACCTTTTCACGTATCTGGATGAATAAAAACCAGTTTTATTCCCCCCTCCTTGTCCAACATACTGTTGAGCTGCCCTGGCCTGCCACTGCCCTTCTCATGCACACTCTTCGATGCATCGATCTGGGCTGAGTCACAAGAAGGAGGTGGGAGGAGGAATGTATAGGTTTTTGTTGCGATGGCAGAGAAGCGGAAATTTCGTCCAATTTTTGTTTATTTTCCCCCCGCTTGTTTTTCTTTTTTCCCCGCTTGTTTTTTTCTTTTTTTACTCCATTTTTAATACCGTTATTTCACTCCTTTTACCGTCCCTTTTTTTCAAACTCCCCTTTTTTCTGATAATTACGATACCCCGTCAGTGCACTGGGCCCCTACCCTAACTTTAAATTCCGGAGCGTGAACGAACGTTGAGTTTTGAGTTTGGCCATGAGTTATTAAGGACTATACAGTGGGTCCTGTAGGAGTATCAGTAAAAGGGTCTTGACGGGTATGTTTTTGGAACACCCGTTCTTCTTAGATATCTCCTGCTTTACATCCCCAACCCGCCTCGCCCCGCCAATCAACGCCCCCATTGCTCCCAAAGATGCCATCTCGTCTGCACCACATACCGCTGCTCTGCAACTGCATCCAAACTGTATTATCGGACTCCAACATGACAAGATTTCGCAGCGATTCACGTCCATAATCTCGGTGACTGATAGAGGAGATTGTTAAAGCGAATTAACAAGCAACTGCCACAACCCTACTGGAGCATATCACTTATTACAACGGCGCACAAACACACGCAACATCTTACTCAACACAATCACACAACCTGTCTCTCGCTCAAACGATGGCAAAAGATAAAGACAAATCAGCGTCGCCATCTCCGTCGTCGTCCAGCTCGTCTTCGGGCAAACCGAAAAAACCAGACCCCGCGGTGCGCAAAACCAGATCGAAAACGGGCTGTCTAACCTGCCGAAGACGAAGAGTCAAGTGCGACGAGGCCCGTCCCACCTGTATGAACTGCATCAAGGCCGGGCGTAAATGCGACTACAACATGCGCCTATCGTTCCGGTCGGGCCTGTCGTCCAAACTGATGCAGCAGATTGGCAAGACGGAAGTTGGCGAACAGGTGATGGACTTTTCCGACTCGGATACCATGCGGTTTGCCAACCCGGAAGCTGCGGCTGTGAGTTCTCAACAACCACCGTTGTACGTCAACTTCCCGGTCAAAGAGGAGCGGTTCGACGGAGGATTTGACGGCTCCGAACAGGGTCTGAACGCGGTCAAAAAGGAGAATCTGGAGCATGAATGGAGGGTGGAGGTGCCGGGAAAGGCATATCAACAGCATGAACAACAACAGCAAGTGGAAACAACAATATTGGAGGCCGAGAAGGAGTTTGGTCACACTAAACTGCAACCAAAACCGGTGGAGCACGTGGAGGAAATTGAACTGCAGAGGGAATCAAGCATATCGCATTACATGCCGTCGGCTACAGAGTCGCCCTTGTCCAACCCCATTTCCGTGTTTCTACTGAGAGAATACGTGTACAAACACGGCCAGGGAATCTCGTGCTACGACAGATACAATGTGTCGCCGGCGTCGATTTTCGATAATGTCAACCATCACAGTCTTCGGGGCATGTCAAACTTTTGGACCTTTGACGTGCCGTTGGCTGCTCTGACATGTGATTTCTTGCTGCATGCCATTCTCGCTTGGTCGGCTCTAAATCACTCCATGCAGGGAGACACAAACTACAAGCTGCTTGGAATGGAGCATTATCATACTTCCATCACCTTGTTGTCTTCGGAGATCCGCATGGACACCTACAAACACAACCCCATGCCTGCAGCAGCTACCTGCTTGATTCTGGCCTTTTTCGAAACCTACTGCGGGGATCTGGGCAACTGGTTCCGACACATGACTGGAGCTCACGAGATTATTCGAGAAACGTCTCTTTCTGAGCTCTCCAACATTGGTCAGGGTAACTCGGTGTTTGGAATGCAGCAACTGGAGCTGTTGTACTCGTACCTGCGTATGGACATTATGCATTCGATTGTTGGAGGGACAGGTACGTTTGCTCCGTGGCAGTTTTGGGCGTCTGTTCCATCTCGAGTGGCAGCCAATCCTGCAGTTTACGCCAACGACGAGATTCTCAAAGTTTTTGCACGAATTTGCTCATACATTGAGGAGGAAAATGTTCGAAAACGAGGAGGATCAGTCCAGCAGTCCAATGAGCGGTTTGAAGAGAGTCTGGCGAAATGGAAACAGCTCAAAGAGACGGTTTTGCAGTTTCGAGAGTCGTTTGGCGCTCTTTTGGCACCTCTTCCGCTTCGGGGGCCGCCAGAAGTGTCTGTTTTTGGCCCCAAAACCAACCGGGCAAGTTGCCATCATGATCTTGTGGCTGCGTTTTTGGGTACGGCTGACATTCTGTTGCATCGAATCGACCCCAACGTTCCGGTGATGGGATTTGCTGCGATTCCGTTCACGGCAAAGGCGTGTATAGAGCCCATGTTGGAGATGATTCGCAGCCTGCCTGTTTCACCAAACGCATTTATGATGTCCGACATTTACACCACGGACCAGACAGACATTTGTTTGAGTCACGGTGAAAAACTGCAGATTCTCTGCTCGTTCACAGTCCCATTTTTCCTCGCAGCTGTTCAGGTCATGGAACCGCATCAGCAGGAGTGGGTGTCTTCGTGGTTTGAGAACATGTACTTGAGTACTGGATTCAAGACTGCGTTGATTATCAAAAACTCGCTGCTTCGGGGCTGGTCTGATGCTCGAAAACGGATGGCTGCTCGATCTGCGTCGGCTTCTCCAGCGTCGGCTTCCGAGTCTCCCGAATCTACCGTCTCTCCTGAATCAGCCACTTCTTCCGTGCCTCCTGATGGCAAGCCTCGGATGCGAATGGCTAATGGAATGCTGGTGGGGTACGATGGTAAACCGATTGATTCTGTGAGTGATCCGGCCAATCGAGTGCGGTTTGCTCATGGAGTGCTGGGAGATACCACGGAGATGATGCAAAAGCTGAAGTTGAGCGAGAGTGAGAGTGATGGGCAGAGTCCGAGCGAACAATCATGAGCGAACAATCATGAGCGAACAATCATGATTGTGAATGGCTGTGAGCCTATGATTGTGACCTAAGCGAATGACTGCGAGCGAATGAGTGAGCTACGAGCGATGTGAATCATGCATCACGTGAGCCGACTATGCCTGTCGGTGTATAATAATGACGAGGAAAAGACCATGACAACCATGTGCATCACCTATATATCATACTAATTGTATAATAATTTATTGAATCCAGACTGGGTCTGGTGTTACTACACTTTTTCTCATGTTGGAGACTCGAAAATAGGCAGTCTTGTAGATGATCTTTCACGCTATAGCTGAGATCTGAGAGTGTACAACTTGGCTATCGTGTTTGGCTTGATCCCAATGGTGAGACTGTTTGAGCATGACTGTATCAACTCAGAGTAATATGCCCTTTTGCTATACATGTAAGAAAGGTTAATGGTGGTACCTTCCAGGTCGACTGAACAACTGTTCAGTGCGAGTACTCTTTTTGTGTGTTTTTTATGTATTTTTTGTGTGTTTTTTGTGTGTGTTTTTCTCAGTATCGTGCTGTACTCATCCTGTACTGCACCAGTGCTTTGTTTGTATGTTCAATTGTCTCTTGCATCGACACGCCAACCGGACTGCTCGCACACATTCCCGAGCCATCGCATTATCGTACGTACTATGCATTGCCTCACGATGAAAGACGAAATGGGGCCAGGACAGATAATATATATAGTGTCTGTTTGCTTCTGTGTTATGGGACACAGACACAAAATCCCCAGCCAAAAAATGCCCACAAAACCCCAGAAAATGTGCCACATCTGCCATCTCCATTACTCCCTCGTCAGCTATGATAAACACGTCAAAAAGTGCGAGGAAATGTACAATTTGAAGACGAAAGGAAAGAGCCAGAAATGAGCTCAAACAGAAGACATACAACTAATTGAAGAAATACACATATCTAACTACCACATCAGCAATTTCGTTATTTTTTCTCTAATTTTTTTTCATCTATTTATTCTCGTTATTTCCACTTTTTCGTACGATAATTACAGACATTTTTTAACCATTAAACGTGGACGGATCGTCACACCTAATTTGCACCCAAAATCTTGTCGCCTCACCAACCTCGGCTTTCCAAAATACACTTTAGGAGATGCAGCCTAACCATATGATTTTAACTCTGATAACGTAATCGCGATGAGATAGATCGTGTAGATAACATAATACTTCATTCATTCATACCTATATATATATTACTGACTCCTCCCACAGCGTTTCCTAGGAACGGCTTATCACGAAAGTTGTTGAGTGAGTACTTCTCCAAGGGGGGTGTTGTGTTGTTGTAGTTGTGTGACGCCGTTTAGGCGGCAGCAGGGACAGGCAGAACCTCCTGCTGAGAAATGGTGGAGATGATCTCGGGGTTTTCGGCAGCCTGCTCAATGTCCTTCTGGAAAGTGATGAGCTTGTCTCGCATCTCCTTGATGGTTCGAGGAGGCGAGTCCGAGTGGTAGACAGAAGTACCGGCGACAATGACGTTGGCGCCAGCGGCTCCGGCATCGTCCACGGTAGAGGGGCCCAGACCACCGTCAACCTCAATGTTGAGGTGGGGGTATCGCTCTCGGAGAGCAGCAACCTTGGGCATCATGTCCTGCTGGAACTTCTGGCCACCAAAACCGGGCTCCACGGTCATGACCAGAACCAGATCGAGCTGATCAACCAGAGGGTAGACGACCTCGACGGAGGTGGCGGGCTTGATGGCGATTCCAGCCTTCATTCCCTTGGCCTTGATGGCCTTGATGACCTCCTCGTGGTCGTAGCATGCCTCGTAGTGGAAGGTGTACTGGTCGGCGCCGGCATCAGCCATGGGCTCGACCCATCGCAGGGGGTCGGTGACCATCATGTGGCAATCGAAGAAAGCCTCGCCCTTGAGCAGCTCGGCTCGCAGGCACTTGACCACGGTGGGGCCAAACGAAATGTTGGGCACAAAGTGGCCGTCCATGATATCTACGTGAAGCCAGTCGGCTCCGTAGTCGACCATCATTCGCGATTGTGCGCCAAGCTTGGCAAAGTCTGACGACAGAATGGAGGGGGCGATAATTGGCTGAACCATTTGTGTAAGTGTAAGTGTTGTGGATGTGTTGGTGGTCTTCGTTTTCTTTTTGTGCAACAAGTGCGGTTGTGGCAAAGTGTTGAGTAGCTCGGTGCGAGTAGTAGGCAGATTTTTTTTTTCTGTTTTGTGTGGGTTAGCGCAGTTGGGCGTTGACGTGACACAGATGCAAATTTAGTGTGTTGGGTTGTGGGGGGGAAGGCAAGAGTTGGGGTGATGAGGAAGAAAAGTGGAAAGGAGGAAGAAGAAAAGAAGCTAGGTGGTGAGGATTTGGGCTCTCTTGTTTAAGGTCCGAGTTCACCTGACTAACGTTCGACTCTATATAAAGGTGCCTGGACCCCTCCCTCATGACTAATTTGTCGGCCATGCATGAGAGGTGCGAGTATCGGCATCGCAAAAGGGTAATACAAGCACGCCTGTGAAGTTAGGTTTCCAAATTGGGGAGGTCCCGACATGTGTCGCAACCCTACGGATGTCAAACAACGTGAAATATGGGGTAAATGCCCAACGAGCGAAAAACGAGGAATTCGGACGAAAAACGCACACATTTGCAAACGCATGCAGGGGGGGTCAAGCCGGCGGGGTTTGAGAGCAAAGAGCAATCAAGTGGGGTAAATATTCTGTTTGTCCACTTTTCTTCGGCCCCCCACAATCACCCCACAATATTCCACTCATACAAAACCTCGGCTTGCTCTCGATCGCTAGCAAACGTACCTCAATATAAGCACAGCGTTTCTCTCTCACACACGACAACTGCACTCCGATATCGCGCTGCAATGCAAAGGGGCAGGGCATGTGAGACATGGGGAGAAAACGTGCCGATACCGAACCATCTAGAATTATCGTGAAGATAACGATAAACGGCGAGAGGAGACTGGAGGAGCATAAAACGTGGAATATAATAGTTCTCCACATAACACAAAACACCGCACTAAGAGTACCTAAGCTGCTAATGTCATAGATATAGAGCTGCAGCTTAAATTGACGCATTCGAATGTCCCCCCACCACCGCCACCACCACCACGTATCGAGCCCCCCCACGGTACGTAAGTATGATTTTTCTAGCGAGCTCGGCTGGTTGCTTGGGTTTGTGTTTTTTTCGCAAGTCACGTGAATCGGAGTTTGACGATAATTGTCACATTGTCTTTCTTTAGGTGCACTTTTTTACATCCTTCTCTATCCATTAATAGCAACCTGAAATCCATAGCAACACTGCTGTCATTGTCCTCTTTGCACCGTCTGTCTCTCTCGGCCCCAAATAATTACGCACATATACATACCGCGCTAACGCAGAGCCCCCACCAAACATCCCCCAACAAAATTTGCACATTTGCTTTTTTTTTCCAGATGTCGTGGGTTTGTTTTTTGGTCGTTTCCATTTTTATTTACATCAAACTTGCCCTAGCCCCATGATCGAATGCAGAGTGCTACCCGAACCCGCAGGCTACATGCGGAAACGTCACCTAACCCAATGGTAGAATGCAGCAAAAAGCCCTAAACTTTTGCCGTTTTTATCCCAATTTTTCCGGCGGCACGTGATATAAGGTTTTGAGTGTAGTCCCCACTTTTTGAAAAATCAAAAAAACCTCCCGGTGGCCAAGCTGGTTTAAGGCGCGAGACTGTAATGGTATAAATTGTAATCTTGAGATCGGGCGTTCGACTCGCCCCCGGGAGATTTTTTTTGTCAACCTTGTAGGCGAGTATTTTTGTTTTTTCTTTGCATTTATAAATCTGGGCTGTTTTTTATAAACGGGGTGATTTTTTCTTAGCCCAATTATAAGCCTAACGGTTGTGAACTAAGTGGTAGTTAGAGGCTGGTTAGTAAGTGCCGTGTGAACACCTGTATCGGTTCCGGTACAAATACTCACTGAACACTTGTATTGTCGATGTTTGGCCTCTTTAATTGAAAATACCGACCAATTGAGTGGTTTTGTGTCTCTCATAAAGGTTTACAATCGAGAATCCCAGGAGTTCGGATTCGGTGAAATCTCTCGTGAGAATGATCGTGATCTGAGTTGAATTAAAGATCGTTCTCTCCAGGTATCCTCAGATCTATACAAAACTGGAACTATTCGCCTCAGTATCATTATAGCTCTGTTAAATTTCACGTCACTCTTGAAATTTCACCAATAACCCACGCGTCGATTCATTTCACCGTTGTACCAAAACCGCGACTTGGGCTAATTCTCTCTTAGTCTGTTTACTGTTTCCAGTGGCCTTTTTTTATTTGAAATACATTCAGCTTTTAAGTGATTATAAAAATAAAAATAAAAAAGGGAGTGAAGGGTCCCAGACGCAGACTCTCCTCCTCTACACGCGGGCTGCCGTTGTGTGAGTGTTTGTCCATTTTTCAACAGTCCACACTACATCTGACGCTTAGTAGCTACCGGTACCTGGTAGAAATGTATCATGGTATCCCCCTGTTTTTCACTCTAAATACAACGCGTGTAAATTTTCAGACAAAGTATATTTAGCGAGCATATTGACATGTCCGGATAATTGTTTGAGAAAAACAGGAGGGAGAGGAAACGCTTGAAGAAAACACACGAAACGCATCCCCTCTGCGATAAATCACCTCTCCCCCTCTTCACGTCGCCACCACCACCCCGCATTGTTAACCACTCACAAGTGCCAAATAAACTCAGATTGTTACACATCACGCATACAACGATACACCGATACACCTCACGAGACAACATCACCATCTTCAACACACAATCGCTGTACTAACACAAATACGCCCACACAATTACGACCCACAAAATGTCCCTCCGACCCGATGAAGTGGACGTGCGGGTTTTGGAGGAAAACCTGCTGAAGACAAACGCGTTGGTGGATTCCATGGTCGCCAGCTGTCACAAGATCTCAAACTCGTCGTACAAGGCGGAAATCACCATCGAGCCCATCAGTGGAATGCAGCGCCGCATGCAGGTCTACGAAGCCAACCTCAACAATTGTCTCAAGGTCGTGGACGGAATTCGAGATTACGCCAAGGTGACTGCTCGAGAAGAGAAGATCATCAGGCAGGGACCTGAGGCCGTGGGGCTTCCTGCTTACGTGGCAGCTATCCAGTCTGTGATCCGTGTCAACGACGAAATTGAACAGCGCAAACTCCACAGTATCCCTAAAGTCAAGGAAAAGGCTGTGGATCTGGCTCGAATGGGAACCTCTGGTTTGAAGGAAAACCTGGCTACTATTCTCAAGGAAGAATCGTCTCCAATCGACCCGGTGCCCATTATATCTTCTGGAAAACCGTTCCCGTTGATGAGCCCCAAAAACGCAGACAAAATGTGCGAACTTATGGGAATCGTGTCCCGGTTCTCAGCTCGTCAAGATAACACCTACGTGGACTCTCGAACACGATACCTGGCCATGTCTCTGTCACCTGTAGCCTCCAAGGTCAAACCTGTGGCTCGAACTGGTAAAGCGCCGTACGATAAACACTCCAATGGTATCCACATTTACGCAGAGGCGCTGTTGAAAATGCTGCTTGCCGAACACGACAACTTGCGATGTGCCTTCCCCAAAGACGAGGCGCGTGTCAAGCAGTACTTTTCGCAGATTGTGCAGACGCCACTGCAAACGTACCAGGCAGCAGGAGACGAGATTTCCAACCACGTTCAACGAAACATTTCCACAGACGCTCTGCTCATTTTCGAGCTCATTGAGGGCACCGTTGCTCTCAAACGAGGTCTGGAACCTCTCACAAACACCACTCCTCTCGATCGGCTGATTCAGCAGAGCTACAGCGTTTCTCAGGGCGTGTTCACAGAAATCGTCAAGGTTTGCGAGGCCCGAGTTCAACAGGTGATGACTCTGCCATCGGATAACGGAGTGTGTGACGCCACAGTCGAAGTCATGAGCCGAATTCGACGGTTTGCAGAGTACAAGGACTCGTCGGTGCTTGCGATTGGAGGAATGAAGTACCAACAATGGATTCCACAGCCCCGACCGGCATGGATGTCGACCTTTTCGTCTGCTCCAAGTGGGTACACGACCACCAAGCCTCAGGAGCTGCTGTCGGCGGTGTTTTCGGACTCCATTGACGCGTTTTACGTGACGCTGGAAATCAAGGCCAAGCAGCTCAACCCCAAAAAGCCGTCGCAAGTGGGTTTCTTTTTGCTCACTAACCTGACGTTGATTGAGCGGTTTGTGACGAAGTCAGAAGTGTACAAGGTTCTGGGCGGCCAGGGTCGAGAACGGCTTGAAAAGCTGCGAAAACGAGGCCTCAACTTGTTCCTTGAGGGCTGGAAGGCTACGGCTTCGTTGCTCATGGACACTACAGTGGTGAACTCCAAGGGCTCGTTGAGTTCCAAGGACCGAGAGTTGGTCAAGGACAAGTTCAAGACGTTCAATGCGGACTTTGAGGAACTGGTCAAGAACCATAAGCAGTACACGATTACAGATCCTGCCTTGAAACAGCTGTTGGCAAAGGAGGTGGCCTTCATTTGTCCTCTGTATCATCGGTACTATGATAAGCATATTGGCGGCGACTTTTCAAAGAATGTCGACAAGTATATCAAGTATGACAAGGCTCAGTTTGATCGGGTGTTGCAGGAGTTGGGTGATTAGGCTGTGGACGAAGTCAACATCTGTTGAGGCAGCCTAATTGAAGTGCACTGTTTGAATGAACAAGTGAACATCTGTTGTGAAGCTGCTGAATAACTGCATAACTAGGGGGTAGTTGATAGCCCAAGGAAATAGCTGTCGTGAAGCCTTTACGAGTATGACAGATACGGATATAGTGGATAACACAGTAGCTGCAGACAATACGTCTCCAGGAACGACTTCAAACGCTGGATAACTAATGATAATATATGTATATGAGTTTACTTGACGAGTTCTGTATATCCGTTTTAATTACACGTACAATATGCAAAGTGTTGCATGATTCATGTTCGGTGTGGACCTCGGATATGCTACAATTAGTAACACATCGCAACGGGACGTGTTGGACAGTGGTGGAAAATCCCAAGAGTGCATTTGGTTTGAAATGGCGAGTTTAGTAAAGTGTCAAGTTTTGGTTTTGATGCCATGTATTTCGGTCATTTTGGACACCGATTCTGACATATGTTTGCAGATTATTGATTGTAAGATCTTTCACTTTGAGTGTGAACAAAAACTCCAGCCGTCTACTGTAGAACAGTTCAAAACAGTGACCCAAACACCCTTTACCAACTCCTAATAATCTCTCTTTATCTCCAAGTTCAATACCTCTTCTGTTCTACTGTACAAGTACCAATTGCACTTTGGCAGTTTTCACAGTATACATTATATTGAGCTCAAAAACACAGCTAAAAGAAATACAAACATATCATTCTCTTCAGTAGACTCCCCTTTTCCAACTGAACCTCGGTAAACAAACAGCGATGTCGCTCCGTCTCCCCGTCGCTCCGCCCGTCCGCCCTTCCCCTCCCCTCCCCTCTCTGATCCGTTCAACCGATCGGTTCTCCGATGACAAAACTCCGACCATCTCCGATACAAGCGCTACTACCCCGCTATCGGTGAGCTTCGTCTCCACCTGGTCAATGACACCACTCGTTAATTTCTTGGCGATTTATTTTATTTTTCCGCGAGCATTTTTTTCTGTAGAATCGCATATCCGGCTAAACCTGCTCCTGCAAAGAAAATGATCCGACAAAACCTGCCATTTTCTGCGTGCAATTTTTTCTGCCGGCAAAACCTTCCTCCTGCGGACTCCGAAAATAATGAACCTTGGGAGCCACAGTATGTAGCCAACCATCTCCGTCGCATGACCAAAATGCATTCCGAGATGATGTGGCTGTGCCGTGCCATGTGCCGAGTTGTTGTGGCGTTGTTTTTGAGAACCCCCTACTGCTAGCTACCGGTACCATACTGGTTGAACTGCAGACATCTCTCCGTGTGGTGTTTCAACATCAGACATATTTAGTGCACCCCCATAAATGTACCTGCTTAATAAGGCACTAAAGAATACATCACAAAAGCCGAGACGAGAGGCAAAGTTCGCTCGGCTGGATTACAAGCATACAAGCAGCGATGTCCAAGCCCCCACCCCCACATTACTTTTTTTTCTCCGCCTGGTCAGGACCCTGTAGCCTTGCCTAAACAGAACCGCGGATGTCCCGATACATGTTAGCTGCGAGCTGCGGTCGGAGATGTCGGACCACCTGTTTGTTGTTCATTGTGTTTACTGTGGGTCCGGGCTACCTGTCAAACAGCGATATGAACGATGACTGTTTCTTGGCAACGAGTCAGCGGATCGATTTTCGGCTTTTGTAAGTCATGCAAGCGTGGCGATATCGCCCTGTGAGTAATGTGACACTTGAGGGCACCGCCATTGTATGTATTCAGAGTAAGTGTTACCGACGATGGTACCCAGAGTAAGTATTACCGAATTTTTGCTCAGTTGGAAAAGTTGTCATCTAAATGTTCGGTGGTTTCAGAACTCCAACCCTCCAACTAAGACTATCTGCCCTGCTGCTAGCCGTCTATCACTAGGCGATATTATCCTTGGCACCTTCTCCATGTCTCACCACAAAGAGGGAAAAGCGAATATTCTTTTTCTGGAAGAAGCTGCGTGTCCATCGGCGTTGCTTTTTTTTTGGCGTGCCCCGCGCACAGGAATACAGCATGTAGAGGGGGATCCACTGGCGGGGAACGGTCTGGGGTGATTGAGCAGTTTTGTTGAATTCATTATTTCCTTGTTTTTTATTTTATTTTTCTCGTGATTTTTTTTTGTCTTTAATCCCATCCCTCGTTATCATCCGACTACTCCGACGTGGTTCGATATGGTTACCGTATACGGCAATATGGTTACTGAGAAGAGCCTAGAGGAGTATCGTACAGACTACAGTAATGGAAGGCAATCGGTGATTTGAAGGCAGAGATTGGAAATGAAAAATAAAAAAAGCACAGCCATGTTACAGACACAAAGCCATGGGTCAGACACTGTTTTTTTCCCCTGTTTCTTTCACCAAAAAAAGAACCCATCCTCCCGCTCACTCCTTTCATTCCTGACCCCTCCTGTTTCGATCGTTTCAACTATTGTACTGGTACTTTGCTCACAGTCATACAAAGCAAAGCAAGGTGGGAGGAATATAAGGTTTGATGCAGGTACAATACCACCAAGGCAAAGAGAACGAAAGAAAGAGACAGGAAAACAGACAAGCCCCAAAAGTCCAAAAGTCCCAAAAGTCCCAAAGCCCTCGGTCAAGGTGCGTATGGCATGTCAATCGCCTGATTCCTAACAAAGACCCTGAGCCACCGGGCCATGCTCAAGACAAGGAAAGGGCGTTGACGATACATGCACACCAGTGGCGTACAAAGGAGAATGTGGCTGTTTTAATTCTCAGCACACTTGGAGCCGTTCCGTTGATGCATGAACACATTAACCACGATAAAATAATCAATTGTTATTCATTTTTTTCACTATTTTTCTTTCCCCCATGTTGCTTGCTATCTTGGAGTGGCCGGCATTTCTGGCCCGGTACCGCGGTTAAAAAAATCTAAACTAAAGTCGGTTGCTTTGCCCAAGAACGAGGTTTAAGGGTTGGGAGAGGTGTGTGCGTGTGCGTGGGTTTAGTGCAGAGAGAGACCGATACTGTACTCACCTCACCAGCGATGGAGTATCGGCCTTGCTTTGTCGGGACAAAACCCTAAAATTATAAAAAGCCTAAAAGGTAAAAAATTAAAACTGCACGGTACATTTGTGGGAGAATAAAAGATGCCGAAGCAAAAAAAAAAAAAAAAAAACTGAAAGGGCAAAAAAAAAAAAAAAATGTTGCTCGCATCAAAGCACCTTCCGTTTCAAAACCTTGCAATAACGGACGGGGCAGGTACGTACACTGGGGGCAGCCATAATAGACACATCCAGGAGCTCGAGAGCGACCGTTTGTAGCGAAGAAAAACACGTAGACGACCGTTGGAGGGCTGCTTTTCAACACAAACGGCCGTTTAATAGCATTTCCGACCTTCTATAAACCCTCATCTCGTTTTCGCACTAAAATGTCACCCGTGTAAACTCAGTGGGGCATCCGCCTAGAGCGCTTTTCATGCAAGGGAGGCTGAAGTTTATCCGATTGCTTGGGGGGAGTGATCGTAGTGATTTGGGGTGATTTGGAGGGGTTTGGGGGTGTTTTTTGGCACAAATAGTTGATAAATTCATCTGAAAACACCGATATTTACTCCTCCGACCTCCTCGGCCGTTTTGCGCGCTTCTTCTTACTCCAACATTGCATAATCCCCAGATCGTCCCATTTCACCCATTATGGTTTTGCTTCTGCACATTAGATCGCACTCTTTGAATAATATATATATATAAGAGACACCACCACCTCTGTCCTCCTTCTTCAGACAGAATCAAAAAGACACTCAGGAGTCACACAAAAAAGTCCTCGATCGCAAACCGACTTGCCTCTCCCTCGCTCACACCCTCATATCCACACACCCTCACTCTATTGCAATGAACTCCGTCAACCAGACCTCGATACCCGAAATCTACTACCTCACTTCTCGAGCACAAATGAAGCTGACCAAGGAGTCGGTGCGACCGGACCTCAAACTGCGACATCTCGTGTGTCACGCCAACCTGGTCGATAACCTGCTGGGCGAGCTGTCTACCCGACGACGAAGACAGACTCTGGTGAAACTCTCGGACGACGTTTATGATGCTGTGACCGTCTCTTCTTCTTCCGATGATGACGATGACGACTCGGCTGACCTGTCCGACTCCTCTTCTGACGAGGATGACGCAGAGTACATGAAGCAGCCCAACTACACCTACCACCCCTACGGAGAGGAGATGCAGTTCGAAGACGCATCGCAGCAGCCTCAGTTTGCCCCCCCTCTCTACTCCGTCATGAACACTGGTATTGGAGCATAGTCAACGACAGCTAAAAAGGCGGCATCTGCTGGCCAGATGTCTTATTTATGACTTATTTATTTACCCTGTACATAGTTGAATCATGATGATCTACACTACACTAATAGATTTGCATTGTATTGTAGCGGGTAGGTGCGCATTATGAAAGCAATTTTCCAAACATTAATTTTTATTAAATGGTAAAAGCCTGAAGATCACGTCATCATTCAACGCGGTAACGTACATGTTTGAAAAATGTAGTATGTACTGCATCGGGAATGAAATATTATTGTCGTATTGTATCGTAGCTACTTTAACAAGAAATTAATTATTTAACCCAATGTGGTGATTATTAATTCATAACTCCCAAAAAGTTACATACCTTTGCTTTTGTTACTTACATTAGACTCATCGTCAGGTTGTGCTGTATGCCCTGCAGCGTGTTCAACATAGTCAACCCATCCTCACCATCTCCAAAAACTTCCCAATGGTCCCGATGCGGACAATGAGGACACCCATCCCCTGGAACAGTCGCGTATCGTGCCTCAAGGAGGACGTTATGGTCATGCACGTCTCGTACATACTCCACACTAGCCAGCCGTGTTTGCTCTTGAACAAAAACAAAACATGGCCAGATCTACGGCTATCAGCATATGAAACAGGCCCAGATCCCCGGGAATGTGTTCCCCTCCCTGCACATACCACTCCATGTTTCACGGACATTGAAAACTGCCTTTTTCACGCTGTTGTAAGCTGGAGTAAATATGGCCCCATTTCTCCAAGACATGGTGTCGGCTCGTACATGTACGGTCGGACGCGCGCGGCGCCACACAAGAAAAACAGAAGCCATGCACACCTGCAATCTACAAACGGTGGATTGGTAATGGCGAGCAAATTATACCTGCATATCGTACCGGTCAGATCAGATCATCCCAGATGGTTAAGTGGACAAGGGATGGCATGTCAGCTCAGTATTAGACCCCAGCTAGTACCTGGTCTAAAATTTAGACACTGCATAGAGTTTGACAGACCATTTCGACTGTTCGACAACTGACCAAGGTGACAGACATCGGGAGTCCAATGTAGGGAAAATTATTATATAATCACCACTCTCGCTATAACCAGTTCTGGGACATCCATTGGATGGGGAACATCGCCAAGAGCATTTTGATGTTATGTAATAATAATATTGAATAATTCTTGGCCCCCAAAATCCAACATTTTCATTTCTATCCGAACTTGCAGAAGTCGGAGAACCTTACATTAGATTAGGTTCATAATACACCCACCCTTTTTAATCGTCTTATATTTGCATACGCTTCCATTAAAATTGCTGTATATTGATCTGTTACGAGGCACCAGCGGAAACGACTACGTGGACTTATTTTCGAGTCTCTACTTTCCATATCGATCGAGTTATGATGTTTTCTTTTTCCAACAAACAACTAATAATTTAGTGAAAAATATTCCTCCCAACAAAATAAACGTGGTTAAAAAATTAAATAAAAAAAATCGCTTAGAGCCGATGGTCGGACATCTGGTGGGTTCCTCATATTCGATGTGCCGAATAATTTTGCAAAGGGCAAAAAATATTGTGCAATAAAAAAAGTGATTTCTGGCAGGATCGAACTGCCGACGTTCTGCGTGTTAAGCAGATGCCATGACCAACTAGACCAAGAAACCGAACTTGAAAAAGGCTAATTTTTGGAGCTCACAAAATGAATTCTGCTTATGTAATCAGATTTGAAATAATAGTCCATTTGGTGTGAAAAGTTGATACAAGGACAATACAAGCATGGAGAGTCCAAAAATATCTTCATTTACGTATACACCTACTTCCTTCACCTTAGACCTACAGTAGCAATCGACTCCATCAAGTTCCAAGCTCACTGAAGATCCAGCAACTAGCAAGAAAGGAGACCAACTCTGACGACAGATAACTTGGTATCTACCTGATTTTGAGGTTTCACAACTCCTTGATTCGATAGAATTTCCTCCAGTGCGTAATCGGCAAAGTGTATCATATACGAGCTGAATTAGAAACAATGGTCGCTTCAGTATTTGGATTGCGGGGACGTGAAACGGACAATGAAGAGGGACATTGCTGTTTACAAAGAATGGCACGGCTGTGTTTAATATCGAAATATCGGAAGAATCTCGGATAAATGTACAACCAGAAGTTGAAGAGCATCCCAAAGTGTCTGTGTCGTAATGCAAACAATCATCTGTTTGTGTCATTGCTGTCTGTGACATTTGCTGTCTGTGTCATTTGCTGTCTGTGTCATTTGCTTCCATCCACAAAACCACCCCATGGTGACGTCTTGATACTCTAGATTATACTTGCGGCCCAACTCTGAATTACCCCTGCGTTGACGATCTTCCACTTGGACAACTACAATAGGCAATGGGGTGAATTTTAAACGGGTTTAGCGTCCTGGGGTTTTGGTGATGGCCATGGTATTTTTCCAGTTGTTCATCAAGGGGTTGGCTTTATTGTCTCATCTGTTTCAAAAGCAACCATTTATCGCACTTGTCTTTGTAACAGTTGCTTGCTTCCATGTTACACCAGGTAGAGTGACGTTTCCAATGCCTTGCTTTTGCCTCTGGGACGTATGCACGATAACGATAAGGCGGTGCACGGTTGATAATGGAAGGTCGAAGAACGAGAGAGTAACGGTACAAACTGTTGCAGACAAATCTAGTCGTCAGTCTGTACCTCCTATGATAACAATCATCATACTGAGATGAAATGATTCTTTTTTCACGATATTTGTCAGACCTCCGAAAGGCCGTTTCCTTCCATCACACGCTCCAATTCACAAACAGATGTCTGATCATACGTCTAAATTCTAAAGCACTGTCCAAAACTACAACAGTCAATGGATGCAAGAGTTCGGTCAAAGTTACGTTTGACAGCGACGTCTCAATCGTAAATGCTTGAATGATTCGAAGACTGCCTCATTCACGTACCTCACCCTACAGTTGGAGAATATACGTATAAGTATCCAAAATATACATATTTATTAGCTTCTTCGCCTTAATATTCATCACGTGATTGGTCACGTGGCTCTTACTTACAGTTAGCACGTCGTCCACTCATGTGCTACCTCAAAAACCTCTGGTAAACAAACCACATTCGTCTCACCGTATCCCTCGCCAAATCCCCGTCTCTACTTCCATAATCGACATCGTCCAAGTCCCGGTTCCACTCACGGACCCGCTTGCCCACCAAACTAGGACCAATGGATCGCAGCAAATGAGTGTCACACAAAATGAGGCCCACCTTGGTGTTTGTATCCTCGACGGAGTTACAAGGCAAGGACAAGACTCGATCGATTCGTCCTAGAGTCTCGGTAGCAATATCCTTGGAGTTTTGACGTTTGAGACCGAGGCTAGCCCGTCTTCGGCCTAGAAGAGTGCCTGTGAACCACTGGAAGACCCACCAGGTGACGGAAAACGAGGGAAGAGCAGCAATGATTCCAAACACGAGCTCCTGGCTCTTGAGAATCTGATCAATGCCGGAAATGGCGACCTCAACATCAACCTTGGTCTTTTGTACCTGAATCAGCAGAGAAGTGATCAAGGAGCCTCCAATAAGCGATTTGACAGGCGTCATAATCTCCTTTTCGTACGATTTCAACACGGGCGTGATATCTCCTTGTTGGACACCGTTTTTCACCTGCTGAATGTCCTCAGCAGTCCAATTCAAGCCAGGAGGAGGAGGAGCGTCGTTTTCAACTGCAAACTGCACAACCATACGTTCCAAAGAGTCCATGTCAGCCTGCAGAGCTCGTTTGGAAATCACGGCAATCTGAGACGAGTTGTCGTGTCGAATCGTGTGGATAATCTGTTTAATGGGCGAAACGATCCAGTTTTGGAAAAACAACTGAATGGTCGAAACTACCGAGGTTCGAAACCAGTCGACAATAGCCTGCCAGTTGTGCAGGAACGAAAAGAGCGTAAAAACAGCAGCAACAGAGCCCACAATGTACGTGGGCCACATTCGCACCCAGTACGTTGGTTTTCCGTACTTTTCAATCTGCTGGGTATGTTGTTCCGAATGAAGAGCGAGCAGTTTAGACAAGTTCATAATCTCCGTAGCAAGACCAGTGATATCAGAAGCAGAAGTAGGCACGTTTCCGAGCGATTTAGCTGATTCTCCATTAGCTAGAGTCTGTGTCATTGCATCAATGCTCTTGACAACGCTCTCCTTCCAGTCCTGGCCTTCATTTGCCGTGATTTTTGGCACTCCCTCATCCAGAAACGAAGCTGGGCCTGCTCCTGCAGTCGTAAACAGAGTTGTGGCAAGTCGCCCGAGATCGGCGGCATGCGAGTTTTTGATCTGGGCCAAATGCGTGTGGTTTTCTCGAGCCTGGCGTCGAACAGCCGCAATTGGAGACAAGAGCAGACTGGTGGCGAACGAAAGAGGAGGTTTGGACATGAACACAGACGTTCTGTATTTCAGAGACGTTTCGTCATGCAATGATGACGCCACCAGGACTCCTCCGCCGCTCTTGACGACCTCAAACAGCTTCGTGGCCGTCAATTTGAGTCGGTCCCAAATTCGGCCCACGGAATCGTACCGTTTGTAGATATCTCTAGCGAGGGAAAAGATGCGAATGGGACCTGTCTGCACCAACAGCATCGCCAGACGGTACCATGAATCGTGTACATCTTGCCAGTAGTACAGATCCTGAGAAATGGGCACCGTTTGATCCACCAGAGTGTCCACCACGTTTCCATACATGGACAGAGCAGCAAAAGTAAGCAGGAGGAACTCCGAGTCGGCCGAGTCTTCACCAGTCCCATCATTTTCCCGTACTCTCAAAAACTCGTCCATTGTTTGTGTAATTAGTTCCACACTGACAAGTCTGTCGTTGGAGGCTTGAGGTGGAGCCACTGTTCGTGCCAATCGAGCCAATGTGGCAATGTAGCTGTTTTTTTCGTCCGAATTTGCCGTCAGAGGCGGCTGTTGCGCCACAGCTAGCGCCGAAAACTCCGCCAGCGTCGTACGCGTTATAGACAGCATTTTGGCGGTCTTGTGGTGAGGAGCAATCGAGATGATCATCATGATTTGGTTTGGACAGGTTAGGGTTGGAGATATGGAAATAGAGTTTGGTGTTTCCCTTCAAGGGAAATACTGGAGGGGTGCAAAAAAGACGGTACAGAAGAGGAGTTGAAGATTTGTGGTGTTTGGAGGGATGGGTGAGGTGTGGGAATGTATTTCTGGGTTTTTTTCTGCTGAATTATGACTCAAACACGAAGTTTGGGGGGGTGTTGCTGGGATAATTAGTTGGGGTTCAACTAAAGTAATAGAGTTGTTGAAGTTTTTGTTAGTAAATGTATGGAAAAGCGAAATGGGGAAATTTTGATGTGGGGCCGGTATGAGTGAAAGAGGTGACATTCTTGTCTTTAAATGATTCAGTCAATTGGAAAGTGTAGCCTTTTGGTCCATTGATATGTAATAGTGATAGATATGGGGCTCTTCTGAGGGGGACAAGTAAAGGTAGAAAGAGTAGTGTAGAAAACCACACAAGAGGTGTAGTAGGTTTCTTGAAGCGTTGTTTTTGTTCAATTCTACTGCTCCTTTCGAATCAGTTGTCTTCGTGTCATTTCTTTTCGCTTTGGTCATTTTAACACTTTCTAACCTCATAAGTTGAAATCAGGAGATACACCAAAAAACGTCAAATAGTGTCAAAACTAGCCATAGACTTCGTTTTTGTACACATTTTTGCTCCCCTTGACATTAAGATACCTCCCGGTCCGTTTATCTATTGCTTTGCGTCTGATGCCACTCAAACTACGCCTCCTTCAAGACGAAATTCACCCCAGAAGATGCATTTTCAACGATACAAGAAAAAAAGTGGTCCGAAACGATTCCAAATTATCCATTTGATCTATCTCACGTGTGTCTATTACGTATATTTGAATATTTCAGGAAATCTCTTTTTTCAACCTCATCATGACAAGAATGGAAATACTCCTATAAAAAACGCTGCCAGAACAGAACAAACACAAGAACCAACCTGGGTTATCACGATTCCTTCAATTGTCAATCTCACTACTCGTCAAACTCCTCAAACTTCTCATACTTTTGTATCCTCACTTTTCTTACGTATTAAACACCCTACAAGACACCACCACACTCCACACAGTAGATGCACCCACGGAAACTTCTAAAACACCCTATTTCAAGCCTATTTCACCCTAATCAATCACCTCTGCACTTGAAACACGTGAAATGCACATTTTGACAGCTACATACAGATTCTGAAACATATTGAACCTGGTGAAACAGCGATCTGGAAGAGTGGACACTTGATTTTCACACAGAATTTGACATCCACAACCGCTTTGAACGTGCTCACTCGTCATTTCTCTGTCTGAATACTCCTTACGACGTCCTTGCATCCACCAATGACTAATGCAGACTATCTTTCCGCAAGTACTGTACTCGTACTGTACGGGTCTAAATTATTGATCACGTGATGAGATTTACATCGCATGCTGCCAAAATCTCCTCCCATTTTCTTTATTCCATTAATCCTTTGTGTATTGCTCTTTGTATCGTCTAAAGATACGTCTTTTCAAACACCCCCACTCAAAGTGATTAACAAGGATAATATTACAAATCCGAAGAAACCATTCGATCCGAAATTTGTTCCTTCATCTCATGCTCTTTTCCAAACCCGTTTCCGACCAAAACCCATCGTTTAACCAGCAGATCTCCAATCTAACCCTGACTAACCCTGTCAAATATACACCTTCCGAGCAATTGCAGGCGTCCAATGTGACTCTTTACAGTCGAGTTGGGCCACAGGCACTAAATTCGGACCCCGATGATTCTTTAGTGGGGTATAAAGACGTCTATTAGTTTGGTTTTCAAGTGGAGAACAAGTCTACCCGGAATTAATGTTGAAGCAGCTTCGGAGATATATCAGATGAAACCAATGAAGGGTGCATCGAGTGGAACTACACGGTTGTTTTGTTTTGTTTTTCTGGCAACTTTTGAACGGTGTTTCTGAGAAAAACATGTATAATTACGTAATGCATCTCCAAGAGGGACTAATCTTAGTGTTATCAGCGGGATTTTTGCATAAAGGTCATCGTGACCCTGAAAAAAGGGGTATGAGACTTGAAAACTCGTTCTGGAGGCGGTCTAATATTGCGGTATTTGTGCTCTAGTTTAGTTTGAGGCGTGTAGAAGAACAGAACGTGCTGCAGTTGGAATACCGACTTTAAGCGGGGAGGAGAGTTGATAAATGTGGGGTTAATGGCCTTCTCCACGTCGACAGTAGTTTTTATACCGATTGGGTCACTATCCCACCAGTTACAGTACTTTGTTGCAATTTCCCGGAATCTATATATCCAATTGAATAGTGAACCAATTGAAACGAGGGTTTTTTCACAATGGGCCTCTTAGCTCCTTTTACCACTTAGATCACTCTTGGAACTCCTGATCAGTAGCATGGAACTAGTTTGGCGTAACATGTGGAGAACTGCGTGCTATAGCGTCTATGCAGCACGGTGTTCCGTTTTGGGTCAAGATACCTGAATGGGGCGATGAATGGGGGGGTCAATGTGACTCTGGGGCCAAAATCCCGCTCCTTTTGAGTACAAAACGGCTCAGTTATGGTACACTGTTTTGTTTAAACCGTCATGTGGAGACATATTGGACTCGGTTTTGGACGTGTAAGGCTGAAAAATGACTTTTCGAGACTGTTTTCAACGCCTCTTTCTGCTCCCAACAAGTTTCTTTTGGTTTTTGCTATTTTTTGGAAAAAGATCAAAACTTGCCAAAACTTGCAAGAGTCGTTTGTCCCCAGATAATCGAGCTTCAGATTAAACAAAGACATCATTGCAGCCGCCTTTTTGCTCTCGATCCATCCATATCTTCTTCTTTGCTGAAGTCTCGAAATTACACCTTCCAGAACCAAAAATATGTTTCTGAGCAATTACATAATCATCACGAGGCGGCTAAAAATCTTAACCGGCTTAAAGTTCAAACTGCCTCTGACGATTTTTGACCCGGTACAAAACAGCCTCATTTTTGCATGTATCGACGGCAAACTCTATCTCAATCTGATGGTGTCGACTTTTTGTGTCACATGACCAATTTTCAGCACCATGTCTTACGTTTCGACAGAGTTAGGACGATCTTAGCACTTTTGTGTCACCACCCCTCGCCTCCCCTCCCCCCAATACAAAAAGCTTATTTTATTGTCTCACGACATCGGTGAGGTGGTGGCCACAACACTCATAATGTAACGCCCTATGTATAGAAAAATGTCAAAAAAGGATGCATAATTCTCGGTCCGGTCGTCTATCCTAGTCGCTGTCGCTCTTCTCGCGCACAAATAACGATCCCCCTCCGTTTTCTAGCAAATTTAAACACAAAAGTCTATGTCTATATATGACTAGTAGCGAAACTCCAGATAGAGTTTGGACAAGGTTTCCAATGTTCCAATGTTGTAGATAATTTTTGGGGGGTAATGTGATCCATCGATGGGAACATGTGTCACGTGACGGATGCGGGTAACCTTTTTTTGGGAGCAATTGCGGATGCGGATATATGTTATATTTTTTGAGTCCCGGGTTAATGTGGCAAAACCGAGAAAACTTGTTTGCTAGCCATATTGGAGCGATTCTGAAAAGTGCATTTTGTTTGCAATCGTCAAATCAATAATCTTCCCGGTTTTCAACCCGAGCGACCGTTTATTCAACGACAAGACCGTTTCAGATGACTCATCATGGAAATACCCCTTAGCAACTCAATTTTAGCACCTGTGAAAACCTGTACAAGCCCAAAAGCGGTGCTTCCACCTTATTTGAGCCCACGCCAACTTTCAGAGCAATCAGGTGAGTATTCATAGAGTTGGAGCAGTGAAACGAGCTTGGGAGAACCGTCATAGGATGGAAAGGGGTGCAAATTGGATTTTGAAACTTGCATCATATTCGTCGAGGCCGGATTTGTAGGTTTGGGCGGTTTAATTTTGAGTCTCGCTTCTTACTGTGGGGGGATTATGTAAGAGGATGGGGAAGCTTGGGTGGTAACTCGCTGGATAATGGCTCAATTTGATTTCTGAGAGCAGCGGGTTATTGTCCGAAGTGGGTTTAGTAGGTTTGGGGTTATTTCGGGCCCGATCGGGATCGTTGAGTGTCCATTTATGAACATGTTCTCTTTACGTTGCTGAATAATTGATAGATTAGCTTTTTTGCAGCAAGCAAGTTTGACCTGTTGAAACCGCCATCGATTTGCATAAATTATTATTATTGTATCGAAGAAGGCTCACCTGAGCGGGGGTTTGGTTCGGGGGTCTTGGGAGGGGTCACGTGACCACTTTCTTCAAGGGGGTCAAAAAAGACTGCTCTGGAGAATACAGTTACAGTGGAGGATAGAGTCTTGTATTGAGTGCACTTGACAAACGGTTTGAGCGTATTTTCTCCTTCTAATACAGGCAATAGACATGGCCTAAGGTTCATGTAATTGGTACGATCATGTGATTATGTGAAAAGAAGGAAGGAGCGCACAATGGGGGAACAAGAAGAAAAAAAAAAATCAAAAAAATCAAAAAGCCTAAACGGGACGAACATCTGGATTTGAAGGAGGTTGCCAAGAACAGGTGCATATTTTGTGTAGACTTTTTTCTTGGCTGATGTGAGATGGGTGGCTATATGGTGAGTGGGAAAAGAAGAAAAAAAAGTGGGTTTATTTTTGAGGATGATTTATATTTTTAATTTGGGCAATTTACTGTACGATACGAGACGTATTTCCGTCGTTAATCTCCGTCGGTCAATGTCTTGGGCTAAACTGGGCTAATTGTTTCATTTGGTGTGGGGAATATAAGTGGAGAGACCGAAGTACTTTTCCTGGGGGGCCAACATGTTATCCGTCCGTGAGGTATTTGTAACGACCGTCTTGGCATTTTTTTTTATTTTTTTTATCCACTTGGTTTTTCGTTTTCGTCTTTCTAATTCTTCTTTTTTAATTCTTTTTAGGATCCGCCATCCGACCTCATCTCATGATCAAGATAGACTCAGTGGTGCAACTATTCCCCTTGGGGATTGGGCGTGTGAGGTATTATATCGCTCCCCCTTCTTCAGAAGCTGTTCGGCAGGCCAAATATACGCACTGGGCGCATATATTTGCATGTGCGAGGCACACCACACGTTGTCGTACTCTTATTTTGAGCAACCCACCACCAGACGGCTGTAATCAAGGCACTGTAGTATTGTCTATTGCGGCAGGATAGCAAAATGGGAAATAAAGACAAAAAAAAAGACATTTGGGATGCAGCCGGTGCACCTGCCTGGCGCTTGGCGATCGTGCAAGTGTCTGGTTTCGGGTCCCTCGTCCTCCAACAGGCTGCTACAACTTAGTCTGGCCAGTTTGGGACTGTCTCTCTGGTCATGGGATCATATCTCCGAGCTAGGTCGGATTTAACTTGATAGGAGAATATAGGAAAAATTGGGAGCAGGAGTAGGAGGGAGCGTAACGGAGGAGATGTACATGTGTTGGTGTCCAGGCACAAACACACACACACATGCGCGCGCGCCACACAATCCACCCTCTGTCTGTGTCTCTCCCATCCACTCTGTCTCGCTCGTCTCACCGACGATCTCTGCTTGTGCTGTATTACTGTACCGCTGACGGAGAGACAGAGGTCAGTACCTTTTCGTGGAGCTAACAAAGCTTAGTTGGGTCAACGTTGAGGGGTGAGCCGTGTGGTGGTGGAGTAAGTAGATGAGTAGGACAGGAGTAGGGGGCGAGAGAGTGATTAAGTGAAGGCAACCGGTTGTGTTGGTGGTGGTGGTGGTTATGCAGAATTGCACTTACATAATCTTCATGCATAGAGAAATGCACGCTGGATTGCTACTTTTTCGTTTCCCAGCCTCATGTGCTTCTTTTCTTGTCTTGGGTGCTTCTCTCACCACCTCTCCATCTACTCTCTCTCTCTCTCTCTCTCTCTCCCTCCTCGGTCCGCCTCAAAAATAAGATTTTCTCAGTCCCAAACCCAAACCTTATACCGGGGTAGACAATTTACATTTGACAATTGGGCAACGGCAAAAAGGTGCCGGGTGACCTCGTGGGCGGTTAGTGTATCTATAGGGTATATATAAGGCTGAGAAGGCCCCCGCTGTCCCTCCACATTGTTTTTGGTGAGTATCCGAGAGCCCCGGAGGAGACAATGGAGAGCCCAAGCACGCGTGGGGGGTGGAGACCCTTCTTTTTTTTTTGCAGGAACCATCAGCACTCAATAATACACTCTCATCGTGGGTGACCTGTGCT
Source organism: Yarrowia hollandica (assembly GCA_900519065.1). Classification (NCBI taxonomy): domain Eukaryota; kingdom Fungi; phylum Ascomycota; class Dipodascomycetes; order Dipodascales; genus Yarrowia; species Yarrowia hollandica. Next base: position 1,808,863 of record ULGV01000002.1, on the reverse strand, counting down.
GTGTTGTGTGTTGTTTGACGCTCATTGTTGCGTTATGCAGCGTACACCACAATATTGGAAGCTTATTTCTGTTTTTCGCAAGGCTTAACAACATTGCTGTGGTGGTGGCACACTCGCTATTGGGTGCCACAGACGTGATGACGGCGATTTGAGACCGATGCTGGAACGCCCATGTCCTGTAGACCGCTCTAGGCTACTTTGCACAGGTCATCATGCTGCGTTTCTAGCCTAGTAACGCCTCACCTACGTCATTCCATGCATGCATGTTTGCGCCTTTTTTCCCTTGCCCTTGATCGTCCACACACACTACAGTGCACTGTACAGTGGACTTTTGGTGGGCGAAAAACCGTTGTTTTAGTGCTGAGGTGACTGCTGGAGCAAAGGGCTGAGCCAGGAGCTGGGGTCTACGGCCGTACAGGGTCCCCTGGAATCCACTGGAGTGCGTCTACAGTCATCCATGGTCGCCGTATCACGTCCAAACGTCAGCCTTGCTTGCGAACCTTATTCCCAATTTTGTCACTTCGCACCCACATTCATCGAGCCCTAACCTCTGCCCATCAGGCAATCCAATTAAGCTCGCATTGTCTGCCTTGTTTAGTTTGGCTCCTGCCCGTTTCGGCGTCCACTTGCACAAACACAAACAAGCATTATATATAAGGCTCACTCCATCCTCCCAACCACATTCACTTTTTGCCGTCTCCCCTTGCTAACAAAAGTCAAGACACAAACACCTCTACCACAACCCCCCCTCAACACAAAACACATCTACAGCAATGGTCAAGGTCGCCGATCTCATCCTCCGAGGACTCATTTTCATGTTTGCCGCCATCATCATGGGTCTGGCCGGTTCTCTCGCCTCCACTCACTTGAAGGGCCACTACAACCCCCAGGTTTCGTACGCCGTCTTCTGTGGCGCATGGTCCGCACTGTTTGGTGTTTTCTACCCCGTTCTCGCCAACTTTGTTGAGGCCATTGCCTTCCCCATTGTCATTCTCATCATTGACTTCATCTCTTGGGTTCTCACCCTTGCCGGTGGTGCCGCTCTTGCCACTGCCATCCGATGCCACTCTTGCGGTAACATGGAGTACGTCAACGACAACAAGGTCACCCAGGGCTCCAAGGGCCGATGCCGAAAGGCCCAGGCTACCGTTGCCTTCCTTTTCTTCGCCAACTTCTCTTTCCTGGCTACCATGATCCTTTCCGCCATCTCCGTCAAGCAGCTCGGTGCCTTCACCCTGCCCGGCCGATCTCGACGATCCGCTCCCCGAACCGGAATCCCCACCATGTCCCAGGTTTAAGCTTAGTTGCGGCCAAACTCGAAACTTGACTTCGAAACTTGTTTACGAAACTCCAACCTCGAAAGAAAACCCTTAACTTAAAATTCACTTACGACAAATCAAACGTCTGATACCGACTACCCACCTCGACTTCTCGCAATTATCAATCTTCCGACTTTTACAGAGGACCTCATACAACCACTTTTTCTTACGATTCTAATTATTTACCCATTCATTAATTTCCCTGTGGTGGGGCTGCCATAGCGATATGGTCTCCTCGCCATCCTGCCTCCTCTAGAGGCCCTCACCATTATTAATTTGGGCTTTTGCAGGGGCAGATTCCACAGTCCGGCCTCACCGCCGGATGGTTAGTAGATCCGCCTTTTTTAGTTTGAACATGTTGCGAGTTGATACCTGAACATCAGAGTTTTAGCTTCTTGTACTAATATACATTCCTTTTGATGGATGGTTTTTGTAGCGTAGCTGTAGATTCGAGCTTGTGCCCCTTTTCTTCGCCCCTTTTTCATGTTTTTTCACTCAATTTGCTCCTTATAGAACGTATTCATTTTGGGTACGATCCCTGAATATCAATGGCATTTTTCATCTCATTTCCGCTCGTTTCGATGACACTGTCGACCCCCTTTTGTTGCATTTGTCAGGTGGGAAATAGACTTTTCTGTATTTAGAATTAAGGTTTTGAATCGGACTATTCAGGACAAGTTGTTGCCGAAAAAGTGTGGAATGTGCGGCGAATGTGCAAGTTTGCAGATTGGCAACCCACGCAGCAAGTGTAGAAGGTCATGCAGGCGGTATAAGCAGAGTACGGGCATGACATGGCAAGTGTAATGAGGGCAGCATTTGCGGGGGTTCCTCTGTGATTCGGGTCCCACCATGTTCCCGCACTCTACGGTCGCCCTTCACTAATCTAATAGACTATAGGGGTGTTTCACACAAAAAGAAACTTGACAGGGATGTATTAGCTATGACTTTCTTGGAGATGTATGAAGTGAAAAAACACACGAAATGCAAAAGACAAATGAGCCTGTGAGTTCAGAATGAATAAAAAACAAGTCTGAAAGGTCTAAAAAATGGGCCAGCAAGGTTGCATGGGGGGTGGGTGAAAAATAAGGACCTTTTATTTTTATTTTTTATCCGTGTTTGAAAAGAAACCCTTATTTTGTCTTTTTGTTTCGGCAGCTTTTACACAACAGGGGCTTTACGGTCGACCACTTTGTCACTTTGTATGGTGCCAGTAGCGAGACGCTAGAGCGGTAAGTAGGGTACATACGGACCTGCCAAGTCGAGGATGACGGGTTTCGAAAAGTGAAGCCTGTTTGGGACGTGGGGAACTGTTTTGGGAAGCTGCATTACATATTTACAGGCGATTGGCACCGTACATCTTCCCCCTTTACGCCTCTCCCTCGATCCTATTTGGCGTCTTTGGACTCGTCGAATCCTCTCCCTTTTCGTCATTCCAAAGTCTACTGCTATCATTCTCTTTTGGTCGTGCACTGTCCCAAAAAGGCCTTTAACTTTGAGCCGTGCATTTGATGATAACAATGGACCTTGTGTAGGGAAGCCTGCGTCGGGAGATTCGGAGATAGCGGCAAGTGCACGAGTGCATCGGCCGGTCCTTGTTTTGCTGTCGAAGTTTTTGGGCCGAGAAAAAACGGCCGTTATTTCTCTGTATGGAAAAAAGGTCCCAATCTCCAACTTCTCCATTCCAGATCGACGGAATGTCCTGCCGCACCATTGTATAAAAGTCTGAGGTAGAAGCTTGAGGTTGAAATTCAGGGGTTGCGGGAGTATGCAGTTGCCAGGCGACCCGTGCGAGACGGCTTCCGAGACCGCTCAAGTCCTCTCGAGTCAATTGTACCGGTACAAGTAAAAGTAAGGGTTTCCATCTTATACATGTTGTTTAGGGGACACATGCGATGTCCTGTGCATAGAGATGAGGTATTATCAACAGAAGAACTTACTTGGACAAGTGGCCACACAGTCAAGGACGCTCTAGAACGTGTTACCATTGACTTCCTACAGTGTACTCTGCTAGAAGTATACAGGTTAGAAGCCGTTCGTCCTTGATACACCCCTGGGTGCTGCAGAATAGGAATGTTTGTGAGCCCCCGTACAAACTCACGGGACGCTGTACGGGTGTCATACAGCGTCTACAGTCAAGTCCCGAAACCGTACGCCCGAGTAATACAGCGTCTTTACTTCCAGATCGGCCGTACCAGGGTACGATACTTGAACACACACCTCTGCAATCGGAGCGACATGATTTCACGTGCAGCAGCATGTAAACACTGACGGTCACGTGAAGAGATGAAATGGACTTTGAAAACACGAAATCGGCCCTATACAACTCCTGCCTGTGTAATTACAATATTATGATGATCCACCTACACCCCTGGTACACCTGTCTAATGGCCCATCATGTCATCACACTAACAAGATAAGATTCGGCATTGTCCTAAAGGAGATGACAGGTAAACAAAGTCACGTGCAAGGTAGCCCGCGGAAACCTCTGTCTGACGGTTGGCACGTTATGCGGTGCACGTGAACCATGTGTCTAGGTCCAGTTGGATGTAATTAGACATGTCTCAGAGCCTGATAAAAGTGGAGACGAAGTGAGACATGGATGGGTCGGCGTTTTTAGGCGATGTTTCCGTGTAAACGGAATGCAGAGTACATCATTCGAATCGCCTCGTCCATGGGATTCCAATAATGAACTCCACTTGTCGTTATCTGCTCTAGTTATCGAGATAAGTTGATACTACCACTTCTCTCACTGTGAGACATGAGACTATATGTGGGCAGATCGGGAAGTGCAAAATAACAATTTAGACTTGTCGACATGGTACGATGATGTCAGATGGACCGCTCTGTCAACCTCAGGTGTTCCAACACGGGATGGATCGCATTATTGGTGTATAATAGTCGACAATACGAGATATTGACTCAGAAATAGGACGGTGGCTGCGCGGGTGTCTGACTTGAGCGAATAAGAGACATATTGGCGGAACCTATGAAACAGGGGCCATTATATGGTATGATAATATTTCATTTCCGCGTGAAACCAAAGTCGGTGGTCGTATACGGAGATAGATTACGGATGGAGATAGCGTTTTTAGAGTTGTCAAAAACCGAGATTCAAATAATATTATGTGAGGGGCGTGTGAGAGAGGCTGCGAACGTTTGTGTTGATTTTGGCATTGCTTATCGCCTTTTCCGAATTGGTTTTGTGACCGTTCAGTTCTATCCATACTAATTAGTTACGTTTCTTAACAAAAGCTAAATAGTTGTTGAGGTGTTGTTAAGACGCGCACAGTACTCGTACTGTACAGTTGCCTGTCGTATCCACTCTGTCAAGTCCAGGCACTGGTACGTATTCAAAACAATGGCTTGTTTGAGGTTACATTGTCTTGACAGGCCCTAGTTCTTTGCTAATGCACCAACACGTCTAAAACGCGAATAAACACACTAATAGTGACAGCTGCATCTGTCTTTCTTTTCGGCTGCTTCAGGTCTAGAGTAGATGGAGGGGCCCACAAGGAAACCTGTCATGTTTTTAGTCGTATACGCGTCGCGTCTTAAGTTATTGACTTCATTTGGTGCTCCACACGCTTACATTAGCTACAGTGTTCCGTTGTGGAATGAACCCTTTCAGAACAGAATCTGTACCCCCTGGTACCGCTCCAGGTACTCGTACTAAAAAGACGGCTATTTTGAAGTCCCAAAGCGCCCAAAATACAGTACAACACATCCAAACGCGTTTGAATGTGTGTCACGCCAAAAATGTATAATTAGATGAGTCCTGATATGGTCGAGAATCGCAAAGAAATGTACGCCACCGCAGTCTGAGAAGCCGGAAAAGTTTTGAATCGACCCACATTTGAGAGAAATTCTTAGAGAACGGTTTGAATGATTTTACCCAGCCAGGATTATGTATAAAGTGCATGTTTGTATGGAGCAGATGACGTAATCGCATGGAGAAGACTCAAATGAAGATAAGAGAGGATAAGAATGGTATAAATCGATTTGAAAACTCGGGAGGTTTTCGGAAATCCAATTTTTGTGTCATAAAAATGAATATTACAATTTTTCATATTTGTGAAAATCTAGAAAATATTGAAAACCTCATAAAATATGCTACAGTAACTGGAGAGGGAAAGGGAGTTAGTTTTTGGAATGAGAAAGATCCATTAAGCCTACGAGACAACTTATAGACCTTTTGGGGAAAGCTCTACAGTTTTCGTATTTTTCGAAGAAATGTCCGTAGTACGCGGCATCAATGGTTTCCCAGTCAGTTCTATCTCATTTTAAACATCTATTAATCAAGAGGATCAATTTCGTATGATTCTTCTAGAAAATGGCCCACTGATCCAAGTTGCCAAGTGTTTCAGGCACATACTGAATACATTCAATCAGACTAACAGTGTAAACAAAAGTGGAGTGATACTGTAGGCGCGGTACGTACAAGACAAGTTCTGTTGCTGTGCAGCCAGTTAGTCTTGTTTTCAAAGAATTTCTATTAACACCCCCTAGATTTCTATCATAACTCGCTAGTAACATCAACATCTCAACACGGAATACTGAGAGACCCTTGATCATAAGACACTTGTATAATTTGTACAGTACATACCGGTACCGGTAGTAAAGAAGACGATAGGACTCATACGATCAACTTGAGACCTGAATTGTTTTCTGTTCAATCTACCCACATAGGACTCACCAGCATCATGGATCAGAGGTGGTGCCTAGCTGACTCAAGAGATACCTCAGTGGAAAACCAAGCGGATAGAATTAGTAAACCCGCCGCGCTAAGAAAAATGAACTTTCCTAAAATCCTTTATTGGTTGCTGTAAAACTGGCATGTAACACCGCGATTATATACTAACCCAGCACCATGTCAGTACACACTATTAGTTTCACGTTAGTTTATACAGTGTCTCCACAGTACAGTACGGGTACAGGACAGTACCAGCAAACGACAGTTGATGTTCCCCATCTCACTGACTCGATACAAAGCACACCCAGAACACCACAAACCTCACCCTAAACATAAACAGCAGACGTCCAATCGAGCACGGTAGTCATATATGGTAAACACAAAATCTATAATTCAATCTATACAAACAGTGCTGATGTAGTCAGCACATTCAGGGCTGCCAGGCGTTGGTCAACTACCGAAGTGGGTCAACCAACGAAGTGGGTCGGTCAACTACCGAAGTGGGTCGGTCAACTACCGGAGTTTGGTCGGTAGAATGCTCGCCAGCTCGCAAAACTACCTCCTAACGCCCTCCCACTCCCGCAATCATCGTCAAACTCCACGCCAAACTCATACCCGGATCCAGCCACTGAGGCTGCATTCCCTGGGTGAAAAACTTCCAACTAGCATTAGGATCAAACAATGCTCGATCCAGCTGCAAAATACCCTTCCAGCCCGAATCAACGCCATCGACAAAAGTCGACACTCGCTGGTCCCACTCCTGTCGCACAAACTCCTCGTCTCGCATGTACGACGAAATGGGCGTGGTAGGAAGCATATGAATACCAATAATGAACTCGGGATTGATTCCAAAGTAGGTGGCATGATCAACCTTGTTCTCAAAGGTGATTCCAGGCACCTTGTTCTTGATGAACTGCTTGGGCTGGTTGGTGTTGTCGTCCTTCATGAACCAATACGTGTTCATGGACCGTCTCATGACAGCCAACATGAGGTTGGCTCGAGCCTCCATGGCCCCGTTTCCGCTCACCTGGGCCCACAGCTTCATGCCGTAGGCGAAATGGTAGTCTTCGGAGGAAGACTCTTCGTCCTTTCCATCAGCAGAAAGGAAAAGACCCTTGGCCCATGAATGACCCATGTACCAATCGAACGAACGAGACACAGGAAAGTGGGGATCATCATGAGAGGGGTTGGCGGCGTCTCGAAGAAGAGTATCGACCCACTCACGGTTCTGGTTCAACCACTGGCCACCTCCAAGCTCAGCATCAACCTTGGCAATGATGGCAGCAGCATGAATGAAGTACGAAAAGTGGAAATGGTGATCGTTGTAGTAGGTGTTTCCGAAATCGGCGTTGGGATCGTTGAAACCAGCCACAGAAATCACACCCTTCCATGTCGTGTCGTAAACGAGAGGATTCTGCTGTTTGTTGGTAGCAAACACCTGGAAGATCTGCTTACATCGGTCCAACAAGACCTTGGCACGAGGTTTATCGCCCAGGACATCGTTCAGAACCAACAGAATCGTCGCAAACTTGTCCACGCCCTTTCCAGAAAAGTACATGGAGTCCAGATTGGCTTGTCCGTTGATATCCTGCTCCATTTCAGACACAGCAGCGTCAGAAATGCGTTTCAAAACATTGGGATCCTGCAACTGGCTCTGAAGATCACGCTTGAGAGGCTTGGGAAGGAACCCAACGTCCCGGGGGAGCGTCTGTTCAGCCATGGTGAACCGATCGGTGTTGTAGCCAATAACAACACCCTTAGCACACGAGTCCAGACGACAGGGAGTCTCGCGTTTTTTGATCTCGTCGACCATCACGTGACTCTGGTGCTCCAGCGCGTACATGAGCGGGAATCCGCACTGCGACTGTCCCTCTGTGGGGAATTCCAGCGAGTAAATGCCTCGAAGACCGTCATTATCAATGGTTCCAGACACAGAACCACCGGTGGCGTACTTTCCGGCAGCGGCATCGAGAGCCTGCTCACTTCCGGGGGTTTCCGGAAGCACGGCGATCTGAATGACGGCGTTCTGAGCTGCAGAAGTGGCAGCAAAATGCTGAGGGGAGCTCTGGTTGAACTGCAGAGCTCCATCAGGCGCGTTCACGTACATGATCCACGTGACCTGGTTGTTGAGCACCATTTTGTACTTTTGGATATCGTTTCGCACGTTTTGGACTCGCTGGATGTTTGCAAATCCGACCTGAGAGCCGATAATGGGTCCCACTCCATTGTACTTGGCAGTGACCATGCCCATACCTCGTACAAGAGGAGCAGTGAGACCAGCGGGGCCTCGTCCAATTTGAAGGTCGACGCTCAGATGGTCCATCTTGTCCACGACCATGTCCATGCCCTGAGCAAACTCATGGGCTCCCAAAACAAGCGACATGATACCCACAGGGTTGAAGTAGAACTGGGAGGGGTTCTGGTCGGGGTCGGGCCCGTAGACCAGCTGCGACGCTCGAGTGTGCGAGATGGCAAGGCCCTGGAAGTTGTCTGTTTTGGACCACCAGACAGAGTAAGGGTAGACATAGGCAGGCAGGTCTCTGTCTCCCAGCAGCATGTTTGCGTAAAACTTGTTTGTTTGCTGGGGTCCCGGTTTGGCCACGGGCGGTTTGAGCGGGTGTTCTCGGCGCTCAAACTGCGCCATTGGGTCCGAGGTGGCGATTGGAGGGAAGGGGTTTCCGTTGAACATTGAGGAGATAGGTTTGTCGGAGGGAGGGGAAATTGACACAGAAACAGATGGTGACACAGACGGCTTAACTGACACAGATGTCGCTGTTTTCACGGAGTTGGTTGTGGATGGTTTTTTGGTTGAAGTCCCCAGAGGATTGGAAAAAATGGGTGGTTTCGAAGGGGAAGAAGAAAGAAAAGTACCGGCACTTGTGTTAGTTTGAATTGAGACTGTAGCGGAAGAAGGACGCGTGTCACTCACAGAAGTAATAACAGAGCTGACAGAATTGACAACAGTGCGACTTTTTGCTGCATCGATTGAGGGCGAAGAAAAGTCTACCAAAGTGCTGGTGAGCCGAACGGTGTTGGTCAGAGTTGTGGTGGAAAACGCGTTTGTGTCCGGCACCAAATTGACACGTGTAGATGTTATAGAACCGGTCGTTGAGGAGGTGACAATAGAGTCTGGGCGTTTGGTGTCAGTGTTGACGCTAAGAGAATCAGAGTTTGCTGTGGAGGAGGAGGGAGAAAAAAGAGAGGTAGTGTAACTCGTTCCGGAGGGCTCGGATGAGGATTCTGAAAATGTGATCGAGCTCGTTGAATCCGGGGGAATAAAACTGTCTCTTCCCTTTTCCAATTGCGATGTTGGAATACCCACTAACGACGTGACTGTGATGCTCACATTGGTCCATAAAGTTGGAGAGCGTGATAAATGTACGTTCCCAACTCTAGACTCCATTGTCTCCATTGTCGCTGCTGCACCTACAGATGCGGGTAGGAGGAGGTATGCGAGGAGGGTAGATAGGAGCATTAATGGTTCTGTGTAATGAGCGTTTGTGTAACAACAGATGTGTTTTTGTAATAAGTGTAATGAATGTGCAACAATATCGCCTGTTGAATGAGTGTGCCGTAATGAGTGTGCCGTAGAGGGTGTATCGAACGAGCGTATCGAAGTGTATAGATTCACGATTCTGTGAGGTTCAATTCGTTCCGTGAGGTTTAGATCTACGATGGGGTTTGGGGAATGAGGTTCATATATATCTCTTGGGGCTGATACATCTTTCCAGGTGACTGAAGGAAATGTTTTGGGGGGTGTCAAAGAAGGCCCTGTGATGTTTTGGAGATGGAGCATAAGAGTGAGGGTAGCTTTAGAATGAAGAATGGCTGGGGATCTGAGGAGTGCATTTCTTTGCAATAGACGGGAACTATTGAATGAAAATTTCAGATTTCCATTTTGATTGTTATTTACCCCCATAATATGGTCTTCTCCTTCACTCGCCAGCCTCAATGGTTGGGGCTGCATCAAGTGTCTGTTTAGTTGGGACTTTAGGTAAGAGTGTGGTTGGGGCTTGAAATATTGTGGTTTTGTATGAGCCTCAAGTGCCTGAAATGAGGTTTTTTTTGGATGAAAATTAGTGCGTTTACATTACAATTGTCAGAATAATCCCATAGAAGCCCTTTTAAGCCCATTCCGGAAAAAAAACGCGTAAAACTGTGCCCCTGTCACCATGCGCCTCGAGTTAGGACTTTTTTGCCAAATCCGGCAACCTGGCCGAGCGGTTAAGGCGAGAGATTAGAAATCTCTTGGGGTTTCCCCGCGTAGGTTCGAATCCTGCGGTTGTCGACATTCTTTTTTGTTTTAAAAAACAGCGAGAAATATACCAGTACCAGGGTACTTCTTTCTCGACGAGTAAGAAATTCGTTTCTACCAGTTCCATCGATTATCATAACACACACTGACCTACAGTGCTTTAAATTCTTTAGCTAACACGGATATCTATATACCCAATAAATACTACTAACCAGCGACGGGAGATCGACAGGTGAAAGACGAGGTGTTTCCTCCGGGGGCATCAAAGGCCTGCACCAGGTTGTACACGGACGCATAGGCTCCCAGAATAGCGGTGGCCAGCGACATGAGGAAGATGGTGATGTTGAAGAGTATCCACCAGGGACGTCCCGCCAGGCCTCGCTTCCATCGGCTCCAGTTCTTCCATGTGTCCACTCGAGTGACTGTGTTTGTGTTAGGATCGAATGAGTCTTCCTTGGACGCCTCTTCCTGGAGTGTCAGACCGGCGTACAGGAATGGAGGCAGGGTGTAGGAGAACTGCAAAATACAGATGGCTCCAACGAGAGACACCAGAGAAGAGAACTGAGGGATAGCAGAGGCGATCACAAACGCAACAGCCCAGTAGACAAACACCGCCAGAGTCCACAGAACTCGTCCTCCAGCAGAATCGGTGATGTTGGGTAGTCTGAGAATTCGCTGGAACACGGTTCGATACACAACCTTGACACCAACGTTTCCGTACAGAGCAGCAGCAATGAGGGCAGAAACAACTCCGATCATGTTGAGTGCATCCTGCCAGTTCTTCTCGTATCGAGTTTCACTGGGAACTCCCTGGTTGGCAGGGTTCATGACAAACTGGCCCTGGTAGGCGTAGACAAAGACGCCAAAGAGCATGTAACAGCAGTAGATGACAGTCTGGGCGGTGAGCATACCCTTGATGAAGTCTCTCGGCCGTCGCATCTCAGCACAAAACTCCACAAACATCATGGCTCCTCCGTACGAGTAGACAATGTTCATGAGACCCTGTAGCTGGGTCTGGAAGGGGATGTCTGTAGCCACGGCGGAGGTCTTCTTGGGAGGCAAGGGAGAGCCGTAGACCAGCTCGTTACCTCGGACGTTGATTCCGTACTGTCTAGCCAGACCCATGGTAGCAAAACAAACAGCCAGGTTCATCCAGATGGCGAAGTTGGCCAGGAAACCAAAGTTCTTGAGCGAACGAATCTGACCAACAAGCATACCTGCTCCCATGAAGATGATACAGAGAGCAGCGAAACAGACGTGGGATTTTCCATCCTCGGAATGGTTGGCGGCGACCTGAGACAAAGCCTGACCGTTGGAAAGAACCAAAACTCCAACGTTACACCACAGCTGGATGGACTGCAGCAGATCGACGGCCAGCCGGAAAATGGGGCCGTAGATTCGAGTAGCCATGTCTCCATAAGTTCGCATGGGGTACTGTGGACTGTCCATTTTCATGTACATTTTGAAAATGAGCCAGCCCGTGTAGGCAGCTGTGACGGCCAGAACGGTGAAGAGAAAGATACCTGGGAAGTATCCGAGTGTGGAGATGGAGTAAGGAGCTCCAGTGGGACCCATGATATCTGTAGTGATGAGGTAGAAGACAGACATCCATGAGGCCGTCTTGAGAGCTTTGTTGGCCACCTCCATATCCTCCTTGGCGCCTGGAATGTCGTCCAGCATGCCTCCCTTGTCGTGGTTGTGTGTATGGTCTCCTCTGTAATCGTCAGGGTAGTCTGCCTTTTCAACGGCCTCTTCGGAGGCCTCCTCAGAGACGATTACAGGCTCCGCATTAACCACCTCAGGCTCCTTCTTCTTCTTGAAGAACCGCGAGAAGCCAGGAATCAAACTGATGGAGTCTGGGGGCAGCTGGTCTTCTCGTCGACGTTGAATGGCAGCGTAGTAGTAGTAGGCCTCTCTGGGGGCATGGTAGTTGAGCTGGTCGGAATCTGCCTCCTCAATGATCATGATGGGCTCATTGGCCGCGTCCAAATGAGGATGGTGGTGTTCATGATGCTCCTCATGTTCATGGTACTCGGGAGCAGCTTCTTCAGTCGGTTCCGACTTTTCCTTCTTGAATCGAGAAAGCACACCCATGATTGACTATAGCTACCAGGCACAGGACAACAACAGGCATATATTTGTATCATCTTCTCCGCCGCGGTGGCCCGGCTATAGTCCACGGCAAACCATAAAAGTGCCGTTCATATCAAACTTCATCGACTTGTGCTTGTCCCTCGCATCTGCCCTGCAGCACCAAGCCCCGACTGCAGAGTCGGAGCAAAGTGAAAATGCCTCGGGGAGGGGTGGTGGTTGTGTTTGTGTACGGATCCGGTTTTTTTGGCCTGTTGGTCAAATGCTGCGTCCCCGATTGATTGTTTTTCAGTTTGTTCACGTCGCAGATCGTCTGCCGCGCCCCCCACTTATGGTTGTTTTCCGTCTATCTCTCGAAGCTCTTCTCGATGCATGGACCGACTTGGCAAATGAAAGAAAAAAAGTTTGATTTTTCGGACTTCTCCAAACCACACGACGCGCTATAATAGCCTGGAGATGGTGTAAGGAGGTGGTAGTAGCGCAGTTTGACATGGAGAGTCGAAAGAGAACAACCGGTTTACAGAAACAACCACACCCACACGTCCTCCGTTTTTTACACAAACTCCAAACGCCGTACAAAGCCAAACTTTTACTTTGTTATTCTCCTCTCCTCCTTCCGCAATCGCTTCCGTCTCTACACACATGATATTCACAACGCAGATAAGAGGGACCAATAGGAGGGGGTTATGGGGGGCAAGTCTATAGCAGGAGAGTCACGTGACCAGAAAAGTACACCCACCACACAATATTGCGCCGACGACTTCTGCACCACCGCTCATTCCACCTCTCATCCGCATGAAAGGCAAAGAGAAAATAAGCCTGTGCCGTGTGTCCTGAAGTGGGTGGTGGTAACTGAATTTGAGAGTGCGAGCGGAAAGCCACAGGTTGTAAAGGTGCTAATAAACGGGGTCAAAAACGGACTAAAAAAGTCGAGTTTTGGACTCGGGAAAAGTGGGCGCGTAAAGGGCGACACGAGTTGCTGTTTCCAGCATACGCGCTCTCTGTTGAATAATCGCAAAGTGCATCAATCGGCGTATTTCCCGGCTTGGCAAACGCATTGCAGTGCCTTACATTAAACGGCAGTGCATGAAAGTCATGCCAGCAGGAAAGGACAAGACTCAGAGTGAAACAGAAAAAAGCAGCCAGACAGCAGATGAGACAGGTATTTGAGGGGGATTAAAACCGGTATTACACATGATTGAACAACACAAACGGTCATCTTATCCGCGCATGTATTCCTGTGCTTTTACCGTATTCCATCCACCCCCACCTACCCCCACACAATGACATCATCCGTTTACCTCTCGGCTGTCGAAAAGAATTTTCTTCCTGTTCCCCATCAAGCATACTCGCGTGAGTGAGATATTAAATTGCTAGTATTAACTGGCCCCATATAATTACTGTGTATTAATTGGTGGACCCCATGTCTCAGGTCTATTCCAGGTCTTTTCCACAACCCAAGAACATCCATATCTCGCCCAGTTTTTACGCTGGGGATAAAAGAACTCCTCCACTATATCCGCCTCAGCTCGCTCGTCCAAACGGCGCCTTTTTCGTCCTCTAAAGTCCACTCTAATCCCCACCAACTGGCTGCTTGCTGCGCAAAAGCTTGCGAGCCTCGCCGTTCTTAATCTCACCGACACTGCCGCTTCCGAACCTCCCAAGAGCCCCAGAGCCCTGCCGCCTCGTTTTCCCTTTATTCGCTATCAACAAATCTTCAACTTAACCAGTCCAAGCCACAGATCACGAGGTCGTGTTCAAGAGCCTTGTGGTAATTGTGTATTTTTGATGAGCTGGATAAATCCGGGGTATTTCAGCTGCTAAAGAACACTTTTAATGTACTGTTTTTCCGTGGCACTGTCTACAGTAGAAGCCTCTGTCGTTTTCCTCGCTGTTTCGATTTTCTTTAAATAATTCCACCCAGGAATCGAACCAAGAGCGTTTCAGAGTCAGTTGTAGAAAGAGGTTGGGAAGAGGATTGGAAGAGGATTGGGACGGCATGAGCACGTCGCGTACGATCAAGGTGGCACTATACATATAGCTCGTACGAGGGACAAGTATTTCCCTAGAATATATATATAAAAAAAAAACAACCATGTTACATACCGTACTTCCACCATTAGTTCATACAGGCGTCTCATGACTCTCATAAATTCACTATAAATAATTATAAATAAAAAGTAACAGCCAGCCCGCAGCTAAAATTGCTAGACGGAAATATAGATCTGGAGACTGTTCAAAATAAGAGCAATGTTGTCTTCTCACTTGCTCACGAGTTTCTCGCTCGTTACTTCATATACAACCTCAACCCATCACCCAAACTCATTGTAATATGAGTCTTAAACAAGACCGGCAATCCCTTCTCATCTCTCCATTCAATCTCGTCAAACTCCTGAAGCAGCCGAACAATAACATAGGCCGCTTCAGTCAGAGCAAACTGTTGACCCAGACAAATTCTCGGACCCCCGTTGAATGGCAAATAATCCCATCCTTTAGGACATCCAGGCTCTCCCCATCGTTCGGGACGGAAAATGGACGCATCAGAACCCCAAACGTCCTGGTTGTGGTGCATGAGAAGCACGGAGTAAGTGACGATTTGATTCTTGGCCACGAAAATGGGCTCATCATGGTTCTTACCGCCTCCAGTAGGAAGAGTGGTGTCTTTGTTAGCTTGTCTCATGTTGATGGGAACAGGAGGACAAAGACGAAGAGATTCATTGATGACATAACGAAGATAAACGTTGCGTTTCAAGGACTCAAACGTGATCGTGTCGGTAGATGTGCCGAAATCTTTCAAAACCTCCTGCTTCAACTTGGCCATGCACTCTGGATTAGCCACCAGACACAGGAAGGCAAAGGACAGCAGGGCAGCAGTAGTATCTCGTCCGGCAATGAGAATGTTAATGAGCTGGTCTCGAATAGCAGCGGGATCTCGAGTACTCTGAGCTAGTTCGTACAGAAACGTGTACTTTTCGCTGCTCTTTTGCTGGAGCTCGGAGGGAGTCATTTCAAGAGCCAGGTTGACAAAATGGTTGGAAAAGGCATGCACGGTGTTCACGGCAGAATGGAACTTGCGTCGGTACAGAACATCGCCCCAGATCCAGTAGAATCGTTGTAATTTGGACCGCATGGCTGAAAACTCAAGAGCGGTGGTTAAAGCAGAAGGATACGCTTTTCGAATATCTTCAGAGACGGTGCTAGTGTGGGTAGAACAGGAGGGTGTTGATTCGCGGGACTCCGAGTCACGTGATTCAGGACTTCCTTTGGGATCATTCTCCTTATCTCCTAGTTTTTCTCCATAGACGGTCTTTTGTTCACAATCGGCGTTGTTGAAAGTTCTGGTTTGCAGCTTTTCATTCCTCAGAGACATGAAGTGATTGCCCAGGTGCTGTTCCCGTGATTTCACTTCTTCTAGACAATCCCCCAATGAGTTGACGGACTCTCCGTACAGTAAATCCGTGGCAGTATCCATTGTAAGCATAAAGAACAGTTCCTGGATATCAACTTCTCCCTTTTGTGCAACTTGTCGTTTGACAATCTCCATGAGTTGTTGCAGCGATCTCTCCAGGGTCGACAGGTGGCTGACTCTGTCTTTTGAAAACTGAGGTCTCAAGAGAGCTCTAGAGTGGGCCCATCCTTGTCCGTCCAGAGTAAAAATTCCATCTCCCATCAGAGTATGGAGCAACGCGTGACGTGTCTTTCCCAGATCGTAGTCGGCAAATTGGGTGGCGAGAATGGCTTTGAGGTTTTCAGAGTCGGTAGTATGGATCACCAGTTCTCCTCCTAGAGAGACGATAAAGGTGCGTACATCAGTAAAGAAAGTGACCACTTTTTCGGCGAAAAACCTGTCTCGGTTTGTTTTGACCACCACGTAGATGAGCCACCATCCAAACAGTCCCGAATGCTTTTTGGGGCACCGTGCCAGGTTCAGCTTGTACTCTTTGTATCGTCGATGGATGGTGTTGACTTGGACATTCAACAGCAGGATGAAGAGAGTGATAGGGATGATCAGAAGGGGGTAGATGAGGATATCTAGCATGAGCGAAGGTTGAATGGTCGGAAACGGTATCATTGTGAATGAGATGGCGGAAGGATGGTATTTATTTGAGAGATTGTTTTATACTTATAGTCGTTCCATTGACACCACCTAAAATAAACAAGCAGCCTTCTGTACCCTAAAACACCCCTTAACTCATCTCCCATATTGGAAGGACAAGGAGGAGAACAGTTATGTGGGGTATCGTTAGCGGGATACTCAGATTGGACACCGATGGGTTGAAAACAGCTGCAACTGACACAGAAGCGACACTGACACTAAAACCATGTATGTAGACCCTTCGACCACAGCCTCTGTTTCCTCTCACCTGCCTGTATCTCCCTCCATGGCTCATCGTCGTCATCACCGTCGTCGCCTTCGATTCACTGACTAATCAACAAGTCCCTGACATGTCTTACCCCAGATTTCCCCACATGTGTCATTTAGTGGGGTTGTAGATGAGTTACAGTGAACGTGCAAATTTGGTGGAGAATTGACCGGCAATTTCGGATATCTTTTTGAAAAATAAAAAATCGACGAATCTAGTCATATCTCCCGTCCGTATCAAGACACCAATTGTGAGTGTGATTCCAGCATGTCTCTTCTTCCTCACTGAATTATTGCTGTCGTTCAACCTCGATGGCTGCTTATTAAATTATTATTCCACAGGTAACATCCCCGCATCATAACAAGAAGGTGTTTCCCTTGACGTAAGTGATTTGTCAAGGTCATCGTATATTGTAATACAGTATTAGAGATTGACATGTTTGGTGAGACGGTACAACTTTTGCAATACTCGAGCTGTGAAGATTCTGAAAATACCATTGAAATCACGAGGCTGTTGCGAGTCCAGTGGTGCATAAAAAAATATGGAAAAGTTGAGAATACGACTTGAGGACCATCTTTGACCTACTGTGACATTGGCTGGTGCCGCATGACCGTCGTCAGTTCGAGACCCCAACGATACACACAACGAGACAAGTATTTTGACAATTTTCTGTAAAAACAGCTCTATCAATTCTCCCTAATAAACCAGATTGCTAGTTCGGCTTAATACAGTCGCATTACCAGAGGATTTTTGGATGAACTCGATGGAATGCTGTTTCTCCCTCATCAGTCACTCCTTCGATCTGCTTACTCTTATGATCACCTGGTACAAAATTTTGTATGAGTCGAAGATAAACTAATTATATCAATCGATAGTCCTTTGCAAGATGAACACAACTGTTCCATTTTAGTTCCCATATTCCTACTTTTCCCTTCAAAAGTGTATTGTATGAATTTCTATAAACACGGTACAAGTAGAAGTATCTTAGAAATACAGTCCTTATCCTAAACACTATAAAACACCATCTCCAACTTTGATCATGAATTCACTATAAAACACCATCTAGCACCATACAACACCATCAAACACCATACGAAACCACCCTCGAGATCCTCGTCGATTGCTTACTAAGCAAACCTACTTTATGCACCTGTCTTTCACCTCCGTCTCTCTACATCATGACTCGAACCAATCTCGCCTACAAGGTCGGAGCACATGTCTCTACGGCCAAGGGCGTCCAGAACGCCGTCATCAACTCGGCCAACATGTCCGGCAACTCGTTTGCGCTTTTCCTCAAGAGCCAGCGTCAATGGACAGGTCGAAAGTACGATCAGAGCGAGGTGGACGAGTTCCACGGTCTGTGCAAGGAGCACAAGTACAATGGCAAGACAGATATCCTGCCGCACGGCTCGTATCTGATCAACTTGGCCTCTCCTGACGCGAACACGGCGTACAATTCGTTGAAGGGGTTTATTGACGATCTTCAGCGATGTGAACTGCTTGGCATCTCCAAGTACAACCTGCACCCTGGAGCCACGGTTGGATATGACAAGGAAAAGTGCATTGCGCGTTTGGCAGCAAACATTGATCGTGGATTGGAGGCGACCAATTTCGTGCAAGTTGTGTTGGAGAACATGGCTGGCCAGGGCACTACGCTTGGTAATCTCGATGATCTGGCTCGGATCATTGAGCTGGTCAAGAACAAGGATCGAGTGGGCGTGTGTATTGACACGTGTCACACTTTTGCCGCTGGCTACGATCTGCGAGACGAAAAGTCGTTCAACAAGTTCTGGAAGCAGTTTGACAAGCTCATTGGATACAAGTATCTTGCTGGTATTCATCTCAACGACTCCAAGACTCCCCTGAACAGCAACCGGGATCTGCACGAGAACATTGGGTACGGGTTTCTGGGTCTGGAGGCGTTTCGGCTTGTTATGAACAAGCCTGAACTTGAGGGTCTTCCCTTGATTCTGGAGACCCCTGGAGAAGACGATATTCGGGCAGAAGAGGTGAAGCTGCTGGAACAGCTGATTGGCAAGGAAGCCGATGATGATTTTGTCAAGACCAAGTCTGTGGAGTTGCAGAAACTGGGCGAGAAGAACAGAAAAATCGAACAGGACAAAATGGACAAGAAGAAGAAGAGTACCAAGGTGGAGAAGCCCAAGCCGCTGGAACGGTGCCTCGAGGATAAAGAGGTGCTTGCGCAGTTTGAAAAGGATGCGGACAAGTACATTCGAGAACGCGATATGATGAGCGAGATTATCAAGGGAGAGGGAGATGAGAAGCCCAAAAAGCGGGCCAAGAAGGTCAAGGAGGAGGTTAAGGAGGAGCAAGCGTGATGGACGGTTGCAGGAGTTAAGGACGAGAGATAAACGGTTACAGGCGTTACGTGATAAGCGGCCGTCAATCAGCTTAGGTGCATTTTTTGGAACGTGTATTTTATGTATTATTAGTTGTGAAAGAGTAGTACCATATGGGTCTCTCTAAAGTCTCATCTTGGAAGAAGCTTCTACCTCGTACAATACACCGGTAGCTACGTGAAACAGTGCTAAACTGTGGCTGAAAGAAGCCATTTCGTTGTATTTACAGTGCGAACATCACTTTTCTTTTTGCAGAGTCGTCTGTTATCAGATAGCCGATATCAGGACAAGGTATCGGTGGCTACAGTAATATAGTAATATCAATCAAATACCCCACTTGGATACAAACTGATTGATGATACAATTTTGAAAACAGTAGTGGTAAAAATGACAGTTTCAACAACGCCAATTCATCTACCAAATACCCTCATTTGAAACGCCTAACCCTGCCTACTGTACTCGTACTTGTAACCCTGCTGAAACACTCTCTTGGATATCCTAACATGTGGGGTCGTATTATGAGACAGAATAATACGGTATGAGAATGTAAAGGAAGGATAAAAAATGTCGCAGTGCACAAGTACGAGTACGGGTATGAGTACACGATATCATAGATAAAGGAGGGTGGTCACGTGACTGCAGGGAGTGTGAGAGAAGCTGAAAATGATATCAGTTTTCCATGTTGACCAAGTGTAGATGTCTACTCACAGTCAGCTTTTGGTGCTCTCTACTGTTATCTACAGTCTACATCTACCAACCCGCTGTATTCTTTATATATACTATTTATGCCAGAGGGGGTTGTATGGTGTTAGGGAAGCGCAAGTTGTGGACTCGTCGTTCAGATTGTCGAGTCGTCGTCCAGAGTGTGGACTCGTCGGTCAGATTGTCGAGTCGTCGGTCAGATGGACAGCTGATCGAGGGAAATGCGATCAAAAGAGGCCCGCCGTTTGGCCGGTTCCAGACGGTAAAACTTTTCGCGGCCGTCGTTGGATCGGCCTCCAATCCACAGCTTGTCGTGTGGCGATTCGCTCAAGTCGGAGGGAGAAGTCGACTGGGCCGTTGGAGCTGGTTGTGTTTGTGTCACCGCCGTCTGTGTCGCCTGCGCCACCCCCGTCTGAGTAGCTCCCTCCGGTATCGAATGGTTATCCAACATCTTGTACATCTGGGAAGTGTTGCCGGTGGTGACGGTGGCTGTGGATGCAGAGGTCTGTGTGGTGGTGTTGCGTTGGTACGACGTGGAGAAGCTTCCAAACAGCAGCGAGATGAACGGTCTGCTTGTTGGCATGTTGTTGTTGTTGTTGTGTGGTGGTGGTGGTGGTGGTGAGAGTGAGGAGTGAGGAGTTGCAACAATGGGGCGGGTGTACCGTAGGTAAGGGTTGTGTTGCGTTTGTGCGGCTGTCCGTCTGTGCTCTTCTTTGCGTCTGTGTAACTTGCGTCTGTGTCGGATAATGCGCCAACCTGCCTGTATTTGTTCACCGGATGCCAACTCGAAGTCGTATAGTGGTAACGTACTTGTATAGTTAGGCACGGCTTATCGGATGGAAGAGAGTTTGGCTGTTGCGTCCAACGTTAGTAATGCATGTGATGCGAGATAAAGCGAGCAAGGCAGTGGCAAGATGCAGTGCAGACAGTGCAACCTGGGCAAAGCGGGGAAGAGAAACAAAGTGAGCAAGGCGTGTGCGATCGAACGAGATCGGAGGAGGGACGCAGTTCCGTTCTGTGTACGGTCGACTTTCTCCATTCCTCCTCCCCTCCTCCCTGGTAAATCGCTCATCGCTAATTATTACGGGATACGAGTATATATTACCGGCCTACGGCACGACTAAGTTAGACTGTGGTACACCATAAAAACACTGATACCGGACGCGCTGCACTGTATCATAATGAGCAGGATACCTTCAGTGAAACAGTGAAGCGGTCGGTCTGATACAGCCATAGACAGCCATAATATACAAAGAGTGTCCGTATAGTACGTACAGTGTATCGTACGAGTACACAGAAAGAACACAAGACTTCCCAGTTGCAAAACTCCCATACCTCTCCACTTGTCCAACGGCGGCAAAATTTCGGCCCTCAATTCCAAAACCCACCCCCCCCCCCCCCCCCCCCCCCCCCCCCCCCCC
>ULGV01000002.1:1736189-1787195 GCA_900519065.1 Yarrowia hollandica | reverse complement strand
TTCGGCCCTCAATTCCAAAACCCCCCCCCCCCCCCCCCCCACGGTCTCCACTCCACTTGCTCTTCATCAGTTCCCCACATGGAGGGGTTGGCCCCATTTGTCTCATGAGAGGCGCACAAGCCGCCAATACTTTGTTCAGCTGAGATACGAGCTCATACGAGTGAGTCGTACGATGATATAAACGAAACAATGGCTGTCTATTCTTTCTGTCTTTTCACTCTTTCCCGTCTTCTGTCTGTCTTTCCACCCTTTTGCCTTTCTACTCTGTCATGTGATGTTTGATTAGGGTCATCAAAGAGTAAGATAGGGTATCAGTGGGTGTTGTAAATTGTATTTTGATGTAGTTTAACACAAACCAATGGGTGAGTTTTGTGTCTCATTTTCTTTCCGGTTGTGTATTTCTGATTCCGTGTTTGCTTTTGTCAAATACGCACGACCGAGGATCGAACCGACGATGTTTCAACAGCCAATCAAAATGCTTGAAACGAGAATGAGCAATTCTGCGATTTTTGACAGCTTCAAATGCCGTTTTAAAAGCGTAGAGATACTGGGAACCACACAAAGACTTAATTCACCCACGGACAGCCTTTCAATACACCCATTGTCTCCTTTTCAACTCACTTCAACCCGTCCACTCTGGCCCAGGTTAGGGTTTGTTTTGACGAGTCAGTTGGGAGCGACTGGGAGCGTTTTGAAAATAAAGTTTGGACATTCCCTCGACCCTCATTGGTCCGGCGCGCAGGCCTCAATATCACCAACTTTTCAACCGCAAGACTGCACATTAGTTCTAACCCAAGCAGAAATGTCTGGAATTCAGGTGAGTAACTTGTGCGACACGAGAGGCGATGATGGAGGAGAGCAGGGCGATACTCGACGAGACGATGGGGCGTTTTCGAGCGGGATTGAGCGAGAGGCGGAAAATGGTTCGATGAGATGAACGACACAGAACAGACAACACACGACAATGAAGATGAAGATGGACGACAAGTGGCACAGATGGAATGGGCACAAGCGACACAGAAACGGAGGAGCGACACAGAAACAGTGACGACGACACAGACGCTGGGTTTCACAGACGGAAATGGTGAAGAACTGAAATGGCGTGATTGTACACGACGTTACACGTACCACCTCACTGATGAGATGACATGACATGAGTAAAGTTGGTGCAAGGCCAGCCGGATGGGAGTAATAGTGGTTTGTGAATGGTGACGTGGCAGGTTGTAGTGAAGCGTGCCTCAAATCACGTCCATACCCTTTTCACGTTTCATTCATGGCGAACCTGAGTAACATCTGTCTGTCAACAATGAACCACTCGACCACCAACCACTCGACCACCAACCTCTCGACCACCATCCACCCAACCACCAACCCGTCAAGCCAAACCATTCAATCTCCAAAACGTCATAAAATTTGCCGTCGAAATGTCGGGGTGTTGTTAGTGTCTGATCTGGTGTCATATACCTCGGATAAGTCACTGGGTTAGTATGGACAATATTCTCTGTCTTCGTATCTTCAACCATTTCTGTTCGCTCAGTCTTCAGTCTTCCCCTAATTTCATCATCGCGCCCTCGAGCATCTCAGCCATGCTACACATGTCTCCGCTGATACTAACCCAGTACGTTAAGAAGCCTTCTTACAAGATTGTCCCCCACTTCATGGGATTCAACATCCCCACCGTGACCAAGTGGGTCCCCATTCTTGGAATGTGGGGCGCCGCCGCCGGCATTGGTGCTCTCTTCCTCATTGAGGGTGTCCCCCGAACCCGACAGGACATTCTCCAGAAGATCCCCTTCATCGGCGACCACTGGATCCGAGAGATCCCCGCCTCCGACAACCCTTTCTAATCGAGGTCCCCATAGACTATACATTATTGCAGAGACGGAGAGAGAGTAGAGCGAAGAAAAATGTAATTAGGTACGACATGTCTCCGTACGTAGGCCAGGAGTGTTTTCGAGTGTTTTTAAGAGGAAACGAGCCATAGGAATGATTCAAGTTTTGATGGATTCGTTGTACCGTACTTACAGTAAACGAGAGGTATCTCCTCTGACTCTATTGGGGTGTCAGGTGCAACTTCATTTACGAGATTGAAGTGGGTGCAACTGAGACTCGAACCCACAATCGTTATCACCTTCTTCGGGGCTAAAGAACCAGGGAGAAGTTGAGAACCGAACATGAATGTTTCATCAGGGTATTTTCGCACAGACATGGTCCCATAACCACTGTGCATAATATAATGTCTTCTTTTTACAGTCCCTTCATGTCCAATCGTTCTCTTCTCTCTCTCTCTCTCTCTCTCTCTCTCTCTCTCTCTCTCTCTCTCTCTCTCTCTCTCTCTCTCTCTCTCTCTCTCTCTCTCTCTCTCTCTCTCTCTCTCTCTCTCTCTCTCTCTCTCTCTCTCTCTCTCTCTCTCTCTCTCTCTCTCTCTCTCTCTCTCTCTCTCTCTCTCTCTCTCTCTCTCTCTCTCTCTCTCTCTCTCTCTCTCTCTCTCTCTCTCTCTCTCTCTCTCTCTCTCTCTCTCTCTCTCTCTCTCTCTCTCTCTCTCTCTCTCTCTCTCTCTCTCTCTCTCTCTCTCTCTCTCTCTCTCTCTCTCTCTCTCTCTCTCTCTCTCTCTCTCTCTCTCTCTCTCTCTCTCTCTCTCTCTCTCTCTCTCTCTCTCTCTCTCTCTCTCTCTCTCTCTCTCTCTCTCTCTCTCTCTCTCTCTCTCTCTCTCTCTCTCTCTCTCTCTCTCTCTCTCTCTCTCTCTCTCTCTCTCTCTCTCTCTCTCTCTCTCTCTCTCTCTCTCTCTCTCTCTCTCTCTCTCTCTCTCTCTCTCTCTCTCTCTCTCTCTCTCTCTCTCTCTCTCTCTCTCTCTCTCTCTCTCTCTCTCTCTCTCTCTCTCTCTCTCTCTCTCTCTCTCTCTCTCTCTCTCTCTCTCTCTCTCTCTCTCTCTCTCTCTCTCTCTCTCTCTCTCTCTCTCTCTCTCTCTCTCTCTCTCTCTCTCTCTCTCTCTCTCTCTCTCTCTCTCTCTTGCTCTCACATTCGCTCGCAAAACATGAACTCGCCCCACGGCTGGAGGTGCGGTTTTAGGGGGTATCGAATTAGCCATTCAGAGAGCGTGGAGGAAATCTGAAGAGAGCATTTTGTTTGTTGTGGGTTATTGTGTATACAAACAGGTTTTTCACGATGTTTGCAAGGGATTTGGTGGAGTTGTAGGTGTTGTACTTGCGTTATAAGGTATCTTTACAAGAACATTGTCCATGCTAATGGCATAGGTGAGCCATTATCTTGGCGTATACAACCATAGATTCCTGAGTGGAGGCATTATACAGCTCTTTTGTTGTAATGTATGTGGCAAAGTCCAGTATGTGCCCACCATTGCTCGTTTTTGGTCATATTCTGGCGTTGTACCCTCCGTATGGTATGTACAGTTACCGATGCATTAGCTGTTGAGCTTTGTATCAACCTCTTCTAGCTCTGGGCATACAATGTACATCACCAAGCACCAATTGTAACATGCCCGAGGAAGTATTTCAATGATAAACAGTCAATTGCTTTCTCTGTAGATCATACGCCACTTGTGTATGTTTTTTGCCATCCTCCCTGAAAGTCCCAGACATGATACAAAATAAATGTCGTCTTCCTTTGTCAAAACAGTTGAGGATGAGTGTATCTCTTGGATATGACAAGAGATCCCCAATACACATGACATCCCGAAGATCCCAAAAAATCTCCATATCTAGTATCCAGAGTTTGTAGTTCCAACACGGTTCTGCTGTCCCTACGTTTGTAGACGTCCACCTTAACTAACCCTTACTAAACAGCATCGGTAATACGACAATACCAATTTTTGAGCTATGCAAAAACCACACCACCACACCAATCCTACTCTATCTTCTCGCAGATTCATAATCTGCCCTCAAAAACTACACAATCCAACCATAGAATACTCAGCACTACACAGTCGACTTCTTAGATACCAGTATGTTTTCTTTCTGCAAATCTGATAACGGTTTAAGCCCCAAATAAACAACAAAGACCCGCATATCCGACCCGAGCCAAACAACGAAGTTGACGTTATATTACCGGTTTTGAACGGCGAATCTCTGTTGGCTTTTTTGCTACCAAACTCTGCAGGGGAGGATGTTGAAAAGTGTGAAAAAGTGTGAATTTGAAATTTGAAAAAGCCAAAAGAAAGATAGTGTTTCAGGGAATCAAATACTACCTTCAAAATTCTCATATCTCCTCTATCCAAAGAGTCACTGACCTCCAAAGATATGCGGCGTATGTGGGGATGCATAAGTGGAAAATGTTAAATAATGTGGGGTACATAATCATCTGGTGATTTAGAGCAGCTGTAAGAAAACAAAACACATCACTTGACTGGTCTCAGTAAGGCGATTCTAACAATACCACTCACGTGACTGTATCCCTTCCCCCCATCATTCTACCCATCCTCTCCTTCTTGACACAAAGTTTAATGAAAAAGTTTGACTCACAAAAGAGAGTCACTTGAGTCACGTGCCGCAAGGTTCGAGTCACTATTTGAGTCACCTGCGACTCGTCGAGATTTCATTCTGTCAAAAAAAAAAACCGACATGGAACACGACGAAAAACGACCCTCTGTGGAGGAAAAACAGCTGTGTGTGGATGAAAACACGGGCTCTTCTATCTCCAGCTCGGGGCCTGTTTCGGACGGGCTTCCCGAGACTGATAGAGGTATTGCTTGGATTGCAATGATTGGTTCGACTCTCGGACTGTACACCTCTTTTGGATACATTAACGTGGTTGGACTTTTTGAGGCGTATTATTTGCACCACCAACTGTCGCAGTACTCCGCCTCAACTGTCTCGTGGATCACCTCTCTTCAGGCGTTTATTCTGCTGGGAAGTGGAGTGGTTACAGGACGTCTGGTGGAGATGTATGGGCCTCGAAAAGTTGCCATAGTTGGAACTGGATTCACCGTGACTGGAATCATGACCACTTCGGTGTGTACGAAGTACTGGCATTTCATTTTGGCCCAGGGCATTTGCACATCTATTGGCAACTCGTGTGTCTACTACGCGTCCATTGTTTCTGTTTCCACATGGTTCAAGAAATATCGCGCTACGGCCATGGGAGTTGTTGTGGCTGGCAGCAGTATTGGTGGTCTGACTCTTCCGTTTGTGTTTTCCAATCTGCAGCCCCGAATCGGGTTTCCTCAGACTGTTCGAGCCATTGGTTTCATCATGCTGGGAGCCTGTGTCATTTGTTGTGCTACCATCAGTTCACGAATCCCTCCGAATAAAGAGCTGCAAAAGAAGTTTTTCGATTTCAAAACAGAGGTGAAACAGCCCCTGACCTCCTTGTCATTCTGTCTCATGGTCTTTGCTCTCTTCTTCTCCTACTGGGGTCTTTTAGGAACCATGGGATACCTGTCTACCCATGCTATTGCACACGGAGTGAGTCAGAAGACGGCATTTTATCTCATTTCCATCTACAACGCCGCGTCTGTTGTCGGCAGAATTGGTCCTGGAGTCGCAGCTGATAGATTTGGCACCTACAACTTGCACGCTTGCTCGTGTTTTCTCTGTGGAATTCTCATTTTGGCCTGGTGGATTCCGGCAAACTCGAATGGCACCATTTTGTCGTTTGCAGGCGTCTTTGGATTCTCTACTGGTCCCTACACGTCCTTGTTTGCAGCTCTGGTAGCTGATATCACTCCCCCCGCGGAGATTGGACGACGGCTTGGTGTGGTCACGTTTTTCGTCTCGTTTGCTGCCCTCACAGCCATGCCTATTGCGGGAGCTACGTTGGATAAGGAGCATACCAAGTTTGTGGGTCTCCAGGTTTTTGCCGGCGTCACAATGTTGGTTGGGGGCTGTTTTGTCTTGTTCAGTAAGAGGGCGGCAGGGAAGGGGTGGTTGGATAAATTCTAGCGTTTTCAGGAGAGCTAATCTTGACTGGAAATGATGCCGATTATTTACGGTACAGTATACTGTACTTACGGCACCTCCTGTGAATTGTCACGATAAAGCTGGTCTGGTTCTAATGGTCCAATGACTGCCACAAAAATATGTATATACATTAATTAATACCTGTTCAGATTCTGAACTGTACCCGAAGATGTTTCAATTGCCAAGTAGGATACAAGTAATTACGATAGTCGATCTCTTTCTATCGTTTATTGGTGCTGCAGTTGTAATAACTGTTGGAGTGTTCGATTGGCACCGATACACTAGAAAAGGGGGAAGATGAATTCAGACGAATTGCATGTTCAAAAAATTTCTGTGGCGGGTTTTTGGAGGGAAAAGTCCAAGTCTCTCACCAGCAAGAAGGATCGATGAAGAATTGCCATCCAAGATGTTTGTTCAGAAGCCACACCTCTACAATCTCATAAGAACTCCCTCAATAATGACACTACAAAAATTCCAAGTACACAAAAAGATAGACCGTTTCACTTGGATTAATTTAATATTACCATAATCCATGTTTTCCCAACTTTCTCTCCAAAAGCATTCATTTCAATACTTGATCATCTCACCGTTGAAACCTAAACACTTTTAAGGTTTTATAAACCTCATCTGTTTAGGCTCCTCAAAATTTGGTATTTTTGAACCAATTTTCGTGAAAATTTGGCTCATCATATATCCACACAGAAATATTTCACCCTGAAAAGCTCACATATACATCCCCTTTTCTGACTGACTTACAGCTACTTCTTATTCCCCAACTAAACCCCATCTGAACCCTTCAAATTAGTTTAAACGTACTATTCACAGTTACACGTCCCAACAACACTTTCAACAAACGTTAACTATACAACGAGATTAAAGCGATAAATATCACGTAAACAACTAGAGTAAATTACGGACAGTGCGAGTAGCAGACAAGCTCTACTACCTGCTATATACCACACTTGTCGTCAAACTGCTCACCCACCATCCCTTCTGTGTCGCACAATCTTATTTGGCATGCGGCTCAAATAACGAGCTGCAATTGGACGTGTTTATTGAGCGGCTTGATGATGATTGGAGGGTGGGTGTAGGAGGCACGTCACGTGACCAACGGGGGTCGGGTATATGTTTTTGTACGTCACGTGACCAAAATAATATCACCAAAACCCCCCCTGTAAGCTAATCACGTGACACATACAGACGTCGTAATATCCAGCAAAATTTAAACGTGGACCAGGCACAATCTCACATGACAAGGTTTGATCAGTCCAGGGATAGAGATGATTCGACGAGTCGATTAGACCGGTCGGGTGTAGAAATTTTGGGGCGTCGATTTGACCTGTCCACTTGATTCATCGGTTGACACGTAGATCTTGCACATCTCGTTTTGACGTGTTATTTATCGTTTTCCATTTTTCGCTTAATTTTTCAACCCTTTAATCAACCTCGCATATCACAGCAAATCATACAAAGTTATCGTGCTCCATCTTACCACCACCACCACCATGTTACGAGCGCAACTTCGACCTCGGTACAGGGCAGTAGTTCCCTCTCGTTTCT
Source organism: Yarrowia hollandica (assembly GCA_900519065.1). Classification (NCBI taxonomy): domain Eukaryota; kingdom Fungi; phylum Ascomycota; class Dipodascomycetes; order Dipodascales; genus Yarrowia; species Yarrowia hollandica. Next base: position 1,779,720 of record ULGV01000002.1, on the reverse strand, counting down.
TTCGATCGGGGCCTGTTCTTCGTTTGGCTGATGAGAAGCACAAAAGCGGAGAACACAAACATGAAGTTGGACACAAACATGAAGTTGGAAACGGACACGGCCACGACCATTCTCACGGCCATGGGCACGACCACGGACACGACCACGGACACGACCACTCAGTCATGGGAATGCTCAAGGGACACAATCACAACCACTCTGCGCAACAAAATCCCATCATTTCCGAGCCCAACGGCTGGAAGAACCCCGCGGTTCGAATCACGTGGATCGGACTGTTTTCCAACGTGGGAATGGCAGGAGCCAAGGGTGTGGGAGGCGTGGTGTTCAACTCCCAGGCTCTGCTAGCCGACGCAGTACACGCCTTGGGAGACATGGTGGCGGATTTCCTGACCTTGGCAACCGTTTCCATGGCGTCCAAAGACCCCACAAGACGGTACCCTCGGGGCTACGGCAAAGTCGAGGCCATGGGAGCTGTTGGAGTGAGTTCCATTTTGATTCTGGCAGGTGTAGGAATGGCTGTCAATGGATGTGACGCGATTCTGTCTGCCTTTGATCTCCATTTGCCCTCCTTCATGGGCCAGTTCGGACACTCTCACAGCCATGGACATGTTGACGTGAGTTCTGTTGCTGCAGCTGGAGAAGTGGCCGAAAAAGCTGCTCCTCAAGTAGCCGACATCAACGCCGCGTGGCTCGCGGTGGCGTCCATTGGAATCAAAGAATGGCTGTATCGAGCCACCATGAAAGTGGCGATTGAAAAGCGATCCACAGTGCTGGAGGCAAACGCATGGCATCATCGTATGGACTCCCTGACGTCTGTGGTTGCTGCAGTGACGATTGCCGGTGGTCACCTTTTCAACGCTGCCTGGCTCGATCCTCTCGGAGGTCTGCTGGTTTCCTATTGCATCATTCGAGCTGGAATTTCCACAGGCAAAGATTCCGTGTACCAGCTGATGGACCGGTCGCTTGCTCTGGATGATGAGACGTTTGAAATGGTTCGAGACAAGGCCGAGGACTTTTTGCGGTCCAAGGGTATGGATTATCGAGTGGAGAATCTGCAGGTGTTGCCCTCGGGTCCCAATCTGTCGGCCTATTTGGACGTTATTGTGCAGAAGAATACCCTGAGTCTGCCCCAAGCGAATCAGATTGCGAGAGAAGTCGAGGAGGATCTGATGAAGGAGATTGTGGGAATGAAGTGTGTGGATGTGCATATCCGGGAGGAGGGAGAGAAGTTGAGGGGTATTATTTAGCGAGCATACCTAAGCGTAGCAAGGGTATGTGAAGGACTGGGCGTGGATAATACGCTGAGATGGCGAAGTGTATTCATGCTATTTGAGTATGCTCGGACTTGGCGTGAATAATACGTTCAAGTAAACCATGACTTTAGGAACACCACTCTGAGGTGAAGATGTACCTCAGTGTGAACGAACGAACGCGGTTGTTACACCTACTCGTGGGCAACCAGGAGATGTATATAGACGAAGCATATAGATTGAATGAGATACGATTTACTACTGAATTTATTGTTGGGTGTAGGGTGCATCTGTATAGCTGAAAGAATGGACGAGATGTTTGCAGTTTTAAGGTAATTGCTTAGTTGAGAATTAGTTGAAGAAAAAGTTCTCTGGGGGTACTTATCTCGATGTTCTAGAAGTTTGGAAGGGGAACGGAGATGATATTATAATATAAATGGGGGTTAGTATTCCAATACCGGCTTCAAGAATACCCACTATCATACGAATTTTACAAGATCTTGACTTTTTTGTGCAGCTTATTGGGTGCTATTTTGTTAAGCTTTAGTTGGGTGTATGTGACTTAAATGTGAGTGTTACGGAGGTGTCTTCCAACGACGGCACAGGCCAGTAGCTACAATAATGAATTTGGCTGTTTGGATCATATCAACAAGCTAGACACTCTTATCTATCTCCCCATACGACGAAACCACCCCAACTTGGATGAGTTACCAAACAGGAAATACGTGTTTACGACAGTATGCCACACAGGATGAGGAGGAGTGTGTAAAAAAAATTGAGAGGTTGTGGAGCGAAAAGAACTACTGATTTGAAATCTTCGAAATCAGTTCAGTCTGTATTTCAAGTTTCGTCTTCTTTGAGCACCTGTATCGATTTTCAGGCCGATCTATCATGTATTTCTAGAATAGCAAAAAAGATAAAATCAGAGATGAGGTTCAAGAGTGTATAACTACTGCACAGTACCTTAATTTACAGGACAATTATTATTCAGAAAACCATATGGGAACCATCTGATGAACCTCAACTTCTTTAACAGTCACAAACCGTTCTTTCCACCTCGTATTCTGCCACAATCTGTTCTCTCCACCTGCCTCTTTCATTTCACAGATTATCAGACACTTCTCATGCATGTCTTTGAAACACTGTGGGGTTCGAGGGGGGAATGTGTGTGGGACGAATGGATGAGGTATCGTAATGTGTGATTTTTTATTTTTTTCTTCCTGATTTTATTCTGTTTTTCAATGTTCTCCAATTTCTTCGATTTCTTCACTTTTTTTCGATTTCTTATCATCTCCTCAGAGAACATCATATTGTAATTATCATATTACAGTCTTGTATTATATGTATTAAATTGGCAATTACAGTAGCTACACCCTCCACACCAAGTTTGTGGCAGTTTCCTTTTGTTCCTCCTCTTTGTTTCCCTTCATTTCTGTACTGTTTTTTTCCTCCTCATTGTCTCCTCTTTTTGCCTGCTTCTGCCCCATCTCCCAGAACGTGACCTTCAATAGAAACACACCCTGCTCAAAAAACGTCTGGGCCTGTGGGTGCTGGATCGGGACGCAAATGAGGCAGCATTGAGGAATATATAAAACGAGAGGACGGAAAAAAAGAACACAAATACAGACACAAACACCCAATCAACTCAATTGCTTCAAAATGCCTCTCATCACTCACGATCGACTTCCTACAGAACTCATTGACGACACCTCTTATTTACTTAAGCCTAGGCAACTGGGCGGACGTTACGTCAAGTGTGTTCTTAGAGAAGTGAAGGCGTGAACTATAACGAGAAGTACTTGGTCAACCATGGGTAACTATGGGTAACTATGGCTAACAAATGACAATGTCAATCAAGAGAGCACAAAGATACGAAAAGAGACAAGCGTTACAGTACGAATACGATACATATCGTACCAAGATAGAACCAATCACCAGTCGCACTCGTTACACTCTCAAAACAAACTATTTATTAAATAAATTTCTGCATTCATATAAATTCAACCCAGACGTAAATCGAACTGACAACATCTCGCTAACCCAAACTCTCAAAGATACCGCCAAAAACCCGCCAAACAAGCCCAAAATTGTCCCGACGCCTAACCAACACCCTGCTGACCAAATGAAACCGGTGATATCTCCCCTCTGCAACCCTGACACAAAATACCCCACAACTCCACCACAACTGACTCCACAGAGTTAAAACCAACACCAATCTACTCCTATCAATCTTAGCTATCTAATGAGACCAAATTTAACCCATTTACTCTCCCAAAACCTGCCATTATCCAGCCTTCAAACACACCCCTCAAATCAAGGTTCAAGGCGTGCCTTTTTTAATATTTTTACAATTATCACGAAAATTAGGTTTTCTCAAAAAGTCCCAATCGGGCCCCAAAAGTCGGTCAAGCCGAAATGAGGCAAGTGGGGATATGTAGCAATCAAGTGATGTGGTCACGTGATCGGAGAGTAGAGACGTGTGGGGAGATGATGTAGTCACGTGAGCAAGCATGTTTCTGGCAGTTGCCTATTTTTCTCATTTTTTCTCATTTTTTTCCTCATTTTTTTCATAATTTATTCCATCATTTCCCGTAATCGAACCAATCGGATGTATCGGCTTTAAAGCAGTTCTCAGTTCATTTCTCGTTTGTGCCATTTTGAGACACATTTTGTATGGGAAAAAGCTGGGAAAAGTTGCGTTTGGGGCTGAGCACGTCTCGGAGATGCGTCTCACGGCTCTTTCTCAGCCGATTGTGCTTCAGCGCTGCTTTTAGATGCTCCTCCCTTTTCTCCTCTCTTGCCACTCAGCATCAGTATCATAGTTACAGTTGCGACTGCAAATAGTTAGTTTACAGTTGCCCCAATAGCGAGGGTTGGAATACTGGGAAAAGAAAAATAATAAAAAACAGCCGAATGGGAAACAGAGAAAAATGTAAGAAAATGTAAGAAAAAAATGCGGGAAAATGTGGGAAAATCAAGGGACATCGAGGTCACGTGGGAGAAGCTCCCCAGCGTTTCAGCTAGCCAATTCAACCGTTTGAACACTGTCACACGACTCCTGCAACTAGATACATGTGCAAAGCATGATGTGGCATGTTCCTCGTGGATCGGAGAAATGTGGGCATATCAATCGGGGTGTGATAGTGGGGTGTTTGCAGTTTTGAAGAGTGCTTTTTGTAGCTGAAGATGAGGCGGTTCCAGTGAAGCTATTATCTTCTCCACACCTCTTATACTCATCAAGTTAACAACTCCCTACAAAACCCAACCGTTGAGCCCTTACATTAGTAAAAGTCATCAAGCGCAAACCTTGGAAAAATGTCAAACCTAGACGGAAATTTGAACTGTCTCTGTAGAGCGCATTGTCGATCCAAATAGCGTGAAAATCGTGTCAAATACTTGACCGAACTGTGCAATTCTAATGGTACTATTTTCATCCCCATATCTCCACTCCTTCGTTTCATTCATACTACAACTCCTCTGGAAAAACCGCATTCCCCCCATATTGAGCCCAAACATCCATCTTTTCTTGTCCAAAAAGTCCCCTGACCTTTTTCCCACTACTCGAAACCCCCTGAGCATCTCTCCCCTCCAACTATCTCCGAAACATCACTACTCACTAGTCCAAATTCGCTCCACATTTTCACACGCCAATTAAGCTTTTCAGTTGCACCTTTTTTCTGCATCCAAGACTGGGAAAGAGTGAGCTAACGTGGGGAGTGTGGGGTTTTGGAGAGATTTTGGCAGAGTGGATAGGGGTTTTATAGTGGCCACATGAAGCCTCAAACGATACGAGAAAAATGCACTCTTCATAATTTCCACGTCCCACTCCTAACCCTAGTTATCATCCGTTCAAGTTGGAGCAGCCAAACTTTATACCAAAGAGATAGTACAGTGTAATGTGTGATGAACTAGCCCTACAGAGGTGGTATGAAGAAGAGGACAAGCGGAGTCGACTCTGAGTGCGATCGTAAATCAATCTATATCAATTTTTCCCTTCCGTGCCACCAAAATTCACCCAGTAAAACCCCCCTCAAATCTCAAGCTCGTTTAGCTTCTGCCACTTGCGCATACAGTTCAAAAAATCACTGCATATCCACACCTACATAGTCTCGGGCACTCTTTGAATCTTGCACACCCTCTCTCCTCTTTCTTTTTCGACTCGACCCGGCTCAACCCACAACACACAATGTTGCGACGACAGCTTCGAACGGCGACCCCGGCGTATTTGCGACGGGCGCATCTGAGCACCTACAGGCCTCTGTGCAACACAAACGCCCATCTGCACAGTAACGACAAGCAGCAGGACGTTCCCGGATCGTTTCTCAAGCAGCAGCAACAGCAACAGACACAAAAGCAGAACCAAGCGACACAAACACAAAAAGAACCAACACAAACGTATGCCCACGGACCCGTGTCGGATATGGAGCCTCTGGAGGACTCCAAGTACTCTGCCGCTGCTCGACACTACATTCGAGAACGACGGGCTGAAGAACATCTCAAAAACAGCCCCCTGAGTGAACCCGAAAGCGATACAGACGCACGACTGTCCTTCGCCAAAGATCCGTCCATCAAGCGGTACCTGGATGCGAATCTGGGCACTCTAGGAGCCCTCACCAAGTTCTCAGAACTCCCCCAGAACTTTGGAAGCAACCAGCAGATCCCGCTGGACGCCGAGCTGCGAACCACGTTGCGACAGGTTCTCTGGACCTTCAAGGCGCCCATCCGATACTCGTTTGCGTACGGATCCGGCGTCTTTTCCCAGGGCAAGGACTCCAACGCCTCCAAGCCCCAGGTTGATCTCATCTTTGGTGTCAAGTACCCCAACCACTGGCACTCGCTCAACCTCAAGCAGAACCCGCACCACTACTCGGGACTCAAGTATCTGGGCTCCGATGCCATTGCAGCCATCCAGGAGACTGCCGCAGGCTGCTACTTCAACCCCTACGTGGAGATCAACGGTCTCAAAATCAAGTACGGCGTCGTGTCCATGGAAACGCTGTCGCGCGATCTGAGCGACTGGAACAAGCTGTACATGGCTGGTCGAATGCACAAACCTGTGCGTATCTTGCGAGATGACCCCCAGATGCGGTTTGTGAACCAGGCCAATCTGATCTCTGCTCTCCGAACTGCTCTCCTGCTGCTCCCCCGGCACTTTTCGGAACTCGATCTGTACAAAACCATCGCCGGTATCTCGTACATGGGCGACCCTCGAATGCACTTTGGTGAAAACCCACACAAGATCCGCAACATTGTGGAAAACCAGTTTGCCAACTTCCGGCGACTGTACTCGCCCATCATGGACACGTTGCCCAACCTGTCGTTGCAGAGCGTGGTGGGCCAGCGGCTCAATGACAACTCGAATCTCGAGGTGGGCGAGCTGGAGCAGGACATGGATGCCACCCGTCGAGGTAACATGGTCGTGCGACTGCCCGCGGAGTTCAAGAGCAAGCTGTACACGCGGTACGCACACAAGGTGGACCGTGCCACGTTGCCCGACGACCCGCACTTTATGGAGGCGCTTTCACGAGGAGACGCCTCTGGTTCCGGCGCCATTGCCAACAACCGGTGCTCGGAGTTTGATCGGATCATTGCGTCCGATCCGCATCTTGAAAAGGAAGCAGCCCGCATCATTCGACACACGGTCGGATGGACGTCGGCCATGCAGACTTTCAAGGGCATTTTCACCGCGGGGCTGGCGCGATCGGCAAAGTACAGCCTGGAGAAGATCCGCAAGGCCAACAAGGCCAAATAAGTGCATAGGCGAGGGGGATCTGACGTAGTCATGGTGGAGCAGTGACCCATTCTAACAGTAAGTTATAACATTGATTCGTTTGTATGTGCGTAGGGGAGAAGGAGAGTTGAGCAGGTGCCGTACGAGTATTATACACTGTTAGAGCGTACGATATGTGTACTGGTATAACGGTATGTACAGTACTTGTACGTACAGATGGCTTTTCCGTATGCGTGAGTGCAAGTGCTTCATTTGGAATGTGGAAGGAGTGAGTCGATATGTCCAGTGTCACTTCCAGTACCTACGTATAGCAAAAGGTTTAGGAGTGTTTGCAGTTACGTTGTTTTAAAAATACATGTTAATGGAGATTAGAGCCATGTAGGAAGGGATTAATAAGAGTTATTATCGTCTCCTCTTGAGTGCTACTGGATGATTTGATTGTAGTGTAGAGAAGTGTCTACGGGTGTTCCAATCTGACAGTAGATGTGCTGTCCAAGTATGAGGAAATAAGAGACGTAGTGATGGAGGTTGAGCACTGTAGTAACTAGAGACAAGAAACATAATGGAATAGGGGAATCAGGTCTCATTTGTGATTTTGGATACACTGGTTGTATACCCTATGTAGTTCTGTCTGGACACCTGAAGTATCTGGAGTATATAATTTTGGAGGAGAGGACTTGAGGATTAAAGGACTTCAAAGATGGAATCTTGGGACCTCCAAGAGCTGTCTGACTACTGGTTTCAGTACTCTTGATACTTTACAAGATTCCTTGGGGGACTACTTTTACAGCCACAGATTTCATAAAAGTTGCAAATTTTGCTTTTATGAAAGATAGAAATACACATGGAGCATTGTATAATTGGTATTAACAACTCAAGCTTTTATTTCACTCGAATATCTCATCCCAAACGTATGTCATATCGTCTTCAGGGTCTCACGCATTGAAGAGTTTTGCCCAAAATGCTAAACACATGCATTATACGAACATATGGTTGATTATGATAGTCTAATTAGTATCTAGGCCCTTTTACAGCTTTCATTTTTGAAATCTATAAAGTATCCACTGTTTTATGACCGCTTCAATAATGAGGGTCGAAAAACAGACATTTCAACACCACATAACTCTACAACGGTAGTTTTAAACTCTACCAAACTTTCTCAGAGTAAACAAAAGACTTTTTATTACATGTTGATGTTATCAAAATGGAGATTCAACAGAAATCTGGCGGTTTGGCACATTTTTCAGATCTTATTGAAAGTTAACTTTTTGGCTGATAACTCGCGCCGATGGTTTAGTGGTAAAATCCATCGTTGCCATCGATGGGCCCCCGGTTCGATTCCGGGTCGGCGCAGTTTGGTTACGGCCATATCCTGGTGAAAATACGGCTTCCCGTCCGATCAGCCATAGTCAAGCACCAGAGAGCCTAGTTAGTATTGTAGTGGGAGACCATACGAGAATCCTGGGTGCTGTAATCTTTTTGCACGCCATAAGGTGGCGGAGGTGTAATTTTTGTGCACGAATTGTTTTCACTTTAAGGGAAATGCATTCAGCTATAAAAGAGGAGTGAAAGGTCTCAGACGCAGACACGCCCAATTGGGTTGTTTTCCAATCGTTGTTCCTTTTTGGCACCTCCCAAATTCCTCATGTTTCAATGTTACTGTATCGTATCTACTTGTACATCACCGAGCATCACCATTTTACATCACCTACTTGGCATCCATGTATGAAGATCGTCAAAAATGAAAATCCCATAAAAAAACTGTGAGTTTTTCAATTATGACGAATTACTTACACTAACGGAATTCTATACATTTAAATAATCTGCCTAGCCTGTTATATAACCGATATGAGTATTTTTCCGTTTTTATTCCGCATGACTAAGCTGATATTGGCGAGCGGAGGCCACGTTTTCGGGAAAATTAAGTTTTGGGCGTCTGGTGTAGTTGGTTATCACATGCGCTTAGCATGCGCGAGGTCCCCGGTTCGATTCCGGTGTCGTCCACTTTTTTCCCCCTCCAAACGAACACATCTGGCACGAACCAGTATTCTGACAGTTCATTGGCGCGCCTGTTTGTTAAAATTAATGTTTTTTAAAACAATATATAGAGCAATGACACACGTTGTGCATTTTGTCGAGGTGAGCTTTTTTCTTTTGCGGTTCTCTTGTCCATGGTGCGACTTCCAGATTCGGAGATTCCGGAGAATCCGCAAAAAGCGTCTAGTGTGGATTCAAGAGACAAAAAACCTACTTGCCCTAGCAGCCGCGGTAAACAGACAGCCGTTCGAGTGTTAAGTACGAGATGTCCAGTGGCACGCTAAAAGAGGCAGCCAGTTTTTCTTTCTTTTGCTTGTGTATGTAAACATAAGGAGGCGTAGCTAGTTTCCTTTTTGGACCCAACCCTCCGTAAATGCTAGTGGATTGACGTGGATGCACGTCTGAGGAACCTGGCTTTTCATTTCCCCGTCTATTCTTGTGGAGAACAAAAGTTATAATTATTGTTTTGGGGTCACAATTGTCTTTGTGTGAGGGAAAAGTGGGCGTGGAGTAGATGATTTTGAAGCTCTTGTCCGTGGGAATCTGTTTAGTGGAGCCACCTTAGGTATAGCTATAGCCGTTTTGACTCTGGAGTTATACCTCCACGCCTAGAAGGCAACGGCGAAACTCTCAGAGTAACATTTCTAACTAACCTCGAGAGTTTTTAAAGAACAACGTCGAATCACCCTTGAACCCTGGATGCAGGTTTAGCGCGTGCTTGGTACCGTGCAAGGTTGAACGATGCGCTTTTCCAGGCTGCTTGGCTCCTTGTTTGCACGCACAAGAAGCGGTAGCCCAAAGCGTTGTTGCGCGCTAGTGTTGGGTCTTGAAAACGGGCATCCGCTTCTAACCCCCCGCTAGTGTCACATGAGTGGGTGTAGATAATGAGACCACAAGCGAACAAGTGGTCTGATAGTGTCTGTCTGTCTGTCTGAGATGACTGCAGTAAGTACTCGTACCGGTACTGTCTTCTGTCTTCTCGTTGACAAGACGGAGCCCGAAAAACAAGGTCCAACAGAAAGCAAGTGTACAGCTATCAGGCAGGAGCACGAGTTAGCGCCTGGAGAGTGGCGCTAAGCTTAGCGTGGGCGGTAGCGAGTGTTTTTATATTCTAGAGCCAAGAACCTGGAGAAGCTTCCGTTTCTGGAATGGAACGAATTACGAGGTAATAGTATGGGCGGATGTGAGCTAACTGGAATCGTACGATGTTTCTGCTCAAGGTGTAGGAGGAGCTGTAGGATGAGGTCTAAGAGGGGGTCTAGACACCTCGCTAAAGGGGCCCACACCCCTGGAACGCAATATTATGCCATTTGTGCAGCCGCGGGTGCCTCAGATTTTTTCCGATCGCACACCGATGCGGGCCATCTTGAGCCTGCCTGGCTGTCTGACATTTCCCTTGTCATTGGCATGTAAACGGTACGTAAACGTCACTGTTCCTCACTGCCTTGACGTTTGAAAACGTCACTAGTGGAAGCTTGAAAAGCCAAGATGTGGAGGGTGGCTTAGGTGGAGGCGGGGTGGGTAAAAGGTGGAGGTGGTTGACGTGAGACGCTTGTTCTCCTCTTCTTTCTTTCTTTCTTTCTTTCTTCGGTCTCTTCGATATTATCCGTCGCATCACCACATTCGCTACACCCTCTCCGCACACGCCAGTTCGAGACGTGCAAAACACACTTTACCTTCCATTTTTCTTATTCCTGTTGACATTGACAAGGACACTGACAGCGACATTGACACTTGACACTGACACCCCCCTACATGTATTTGAAAAAGTGAGGCCATTTCCAACACAACAAAAAGCAGAAAATAAGGCTTTATCAGTTGTTTCCGTTCAGTACAGTACGTATTGTACCCCACGTTTTTCTGCCTGTCCGTTACGTGCTATATCTAGTGAGCGGAACGACCAGGTACGGTGTAAATGTTATTTTTTGACACGCGGACAATGACAAACGTGAAGCTGAACAAAGACCAAAGTGAGCTATAGACGTGTCTATTTCAGCAACTTCGCTCGGTCAAGTCCGGGATGACCTGCCCAAAGCACTCGCGATAGCGCAGGAGATAGAGCGCCCACGTTAACGGCAGACCTTTTGGGACATCCCTGACGTTTGCAAAATGAAATGTGACGATATGGTGTTTGAGTCTGTCTACACAAGTTGACTGTGTACGTACAGTTCGATACTGCACTTGTCTCCTCTATATCCACTTAACCTCTCGTACACGTCGGACCTCTCCGTCATTCCTCTATGCTCATGTCAAACGCACGTCTGGTTTCGAGCCGCAAGAAGCCCGGCTGTCAATCTCGCTTTTCCGGACGCCTCTTATGACACCGTGGATACAGCCCTGCGGCTAGTTTGGTCTCCGCGGCAGAACAGACTCAGGGCGCCAGCCGCCAGCTGTGGGGCCAAGAAGGAGTAGATCTGGTGAGAGATTGACACAGATCGAAGACCCTGGCCCTGGCCCTGGATTGTGCGAGACGGGCGGGTTCGTCAGGGATCGGCATCGGTATGGTACTGTACTGTACTGTACCGTACTTGATAGTTGAGAATACAGTACTCTCTTTGTGATGTACAGAGTACGGCACTCTCTTTGTGATGTCCAATAACCCAGGAAGTATAGTCGATTGATCGACAGTGTCACTAGGGCCACTATCTATCTTCTAGAAGTTATGGTTACAACTAGCGGTGGCAGTGCCCGTTCTGTAATTGTCTGTCAGCGAATGATCTGCACAATATTGACCTGCCAAAGATTACAGAGCACGCACATCCTCAAACAGACCAATTTGAGGCATCCACACGGCACTCTCTTCGACACTTCTGGTTTCTTCAACCTGCTGTGGAATGCGTCAAGTGACCTATCTGAAGGGTGACACTAATGGGCCATTCTTTTACAGCACTAGAAGCCTGGATTGGTCTAAAAGATAAGTCTTTTACGTCACTTTAGCAGCTGTCACCTTTAGCAACTGTCACCTTTAGTAGCTGTCACTTTAGTTGGTCTACTGCAATTCCAAGAACATCAATCTCCGACCTTTTCATCAGCCTAGCCCAGCATAGTGGAGAAGAGATAGTGTCAAACTAACAATTGCTGTCTCTGGAAACTTGACAGGTAAGGGCTCTTGGACCAGAGTTATAGCGTGGAGGGGCTTTGTCATATACGAACGTCCTGTACTATTGTGTCAGTGTGAAGACGTCAATTGGTGGTCTAGAAGGGCTAGAAGTGCATTGATCCACTCCATCTTGTCACGCTTGATAATACTGTTGTGTATACCAACTCATTAGCTTTACAAGATGTCACAGGATACTGTTTCCAGCCAGAAACTCAGACAGAATGAGACAACTGCACATGTCAAGGTGGAGGCATTCGGACATGTGGTGGGCGATGAGTCTAAACATAGACGATACATTCACAATTGTAGTGGATGTAGACCAAGGGTTGGTGTATGGAAGTGTTGGAGGGTTGACATTGAACATGGTGCAGCGACTCCAATGGCGTTGTAATCAACAGATGGTCTGTAGATCATCCATTGGCGTGATCCATTAAATGTGATCCATTGAAGGTGGTCCATCGAACGTGATTGTTCATAGTCTGTTTGATGGCTAATGAACGTGATTGTTCATGGTCTGTTGATGCTAGTGAACGTGATCTTGATGATCTAGTGTACGCCTAAGCACAATGACGATCATATGCCTTTGTTTGATAAGATGCATCAAACATCCCTGGTTCAATAAAGGCTCCTAACTTGCTCAAGACTGGCATGCAGTACAGATGACTAGAGAGCTTATCACCCAATGCCCGACAAAACAAACATGATGCACGGTGCACGTATCGGTATGCATCACGATCAATAAAAGATACATGTTACGATAAATTTTATTTTATTATGGGCTGATGATTAGGGGCCATCTTGGATTGGAATATCGCCCACTGCACACCACGTAACACTGCATATCCGTCTACCATAACTGTGCGACAGCTGTACGTGTGTTGAAGGAAGGTGCTTTAGATACCAAACGTCGAACGTGGTATGAAACAACTTTTTTCCCAATAGAGTGCCGTATTTGGTAAAAGAAATTATCCAACCGAAACCAGTAGCGGCACCAGGCATTGTAGAGATACCACCACCAGCTGACCCACCCCATCGTAATCAGATCAATAGCAAACACGATCGAATCCGGAACATCAATGTCGTACCAACACACCCTACATTCAATAATCAGGCCATGTCAACCTGCACATGCCCACCTGCCATATGCAGGGAGACCCAGACTGAGTTTGTGTTCGTCGGGTGTGTAATTCCGGTAGGAGAAAGGAATGCACAAAAAGAGAGCGTGCAAAGAGTGATGCATGGCCAGCGAGCGTCCACAAACGACCCTTCACGTGATGCAAACAAAAATAATCCCCAAAGTGGCGGCATATCTGTGACCCTGCACACTATGCGCCTTTCGCCCACCCTCTCCACCTGCCCACCACGTTCGGTGCCTGCGAGCTCTCATTTCATGTACTTGTGCACTACACTGCTGTGCACTGCACTGCACCACATGCTTGGTTTTGTTTGTAGCTCTCATATAAGCCCGGGTCTCCAGCGTCGTGTGCGTCTATATGCGCCTGTGCGTTTGTATGTATCTTGTTTCATCTCATGTCGGCCTTCGGTGAAATACCGTTTTGGCCGACGCAGGGAGATCCAGGCAGGGTTTAATTGGAGGTTATTTGGCCCCGTGTAGGGGTTGGGCGTACTGGTAGAGAATTTGCTGTGAATTGTTAGAAACTCTGTGTACGAAAGAGAAAAGAGAGGGAGAAGGGCAAAAGCGGAAAAAGAGAGAAAAAACGGGGAAATACAATCGCGGTACCGAAATAGATGAAACAAGCTGATCACATGGGCGCAGGGATCTATATTCGGAAACAAAGTAATAATAACCACCCAAACCACCGACAGGTCTAAAGACCAAAAGACCAAAAGACCAAAAGACCAAAAAGCAAAACTACGACATGCCCCAATAATATGAAACCGTTGCAAATGTGAAACCGCCCTACAGTTTAAAAATAATCAGATGGAATATATATTTTCCCTAAGACCTATTGGGCGTTTATTTACTGTAGTACTAGCGGTAAATAAATTACTACAAAAAACCCAATGTTGAGGATGCGCATCTGTTGAGTTCCTGACATGGAACATATGTTGCCTCAGTATTTGCTCTTTGTAGACCTCAGTGAATACGCCGACGCTTTGTTGCCGGTTATAAAACACCTCCAAACTCTATTATTCAGACAATGTGCCTCACGTGGATACATACAGATTGCACTGTATCACAATCTGCACACAACAATGAACAGCTTCTTGTCACTGCAGCCATGCAGATATCCTCAGATATCCACCCATGTCCGCCTGCGTGCCAAACGCACATCTGACATGCAGGGTACTAGAAACCGGAGATTGTAAAAGATGCCCTAAAAACGAGACACACCAGGAGTATAGCCAAATGGGGGTTTGTTTACACCACACGGCTCTTACTGGAGCACTAGCGTCACACCATCCTGTCTCCTCTCACCGTTTTTGTAAGAACCCCTTATGCAATGCGGTGCAGGAGGTGCCTCACGGATACCTGTTCCGATGCATAGCTGTGGACCCCAAACCGGATCGGATCTATCGCACTTGCCAGAGAGTGACCAAAACAGCAGTGCTGAACATGTTTAAGATTTTCGTACTCTGGAAATGGCCAAACAACAATGCATTCGTGCAGCTGAACAATATAACGGGTAGAAACAAGGGTGCATCTGCCGCATTTCGTAAAACGGATCCACCAAGGGAAATAGGGTTTGACGATACGAAAATGAGGAAACAATAGGGAACAATGGGGCGCTTTAGAGCCTGTTGAGGAAATACCAAAAAACCCTTTGGTCCTTCGGTGACTCAAGTGACCACATGGGGAACTCTGCTGTTGCGACGGCATGCTTGCACAAAAAATAAACACACACAGGCCCACATGCCTCCCTCTCTCTACGGTCATGTGACAACGGCGTATTAGTGGGCCCATTTGGTAACTAAAATGTAAGATATTCTCCGACCAGTCATTGTGCATGCCATGAGTGGGGCTTGTCAACTTTTTACCGTGCATTCCGATCCAAACAGCTTGTGATATGCGCTATACGAGGTGGGCTGGATACAGGACTTCTGGCAGGGTCTGATAGGATTCAATGTGCATATCTGATTATCGTATGCCTCCACCTGGATGTACTGTACGAGTTTTGGATCCAGCAACCGTAAGCTGGACCCTCTCTCCACTTTAGGTTTTTTAAGGTTTCTTGTATTAAACGATTTTCCAGATTAGACCAAAGCAGCAGATGATGAGGGGGTGGCGGGTGGATGGAAGGAGAGGGTGGCTGGGGGGTCATTGAAGGTGGTTGAGTAGATGGGTATTCTGAAAATTCTTTTTGGAGCTGTTTTGGGTGTGATGAACGAAGAGATATTTTGTTAAAGGACTCAGTTTTGGCTAACGAATTAGTTGAAGGAAACTATTGGGAGTGTGGTTACTCAGGTGACAAACGGAGCATCGAAATTTTACGAGATACATACCGTAACAGGGAGTCTAGTTGGAACATGCTTCATGTTGAAATTGCTTAATATCGAGGGGTGGTTGTATAAGCGACAAAGAAGCTCAATGCGCCTACAATTGTCTTACTCGTACAGGAGGTATCGTACTTGATCGGTGGCCCCTATAAGTACTCGTACCGTATCGGCATGGGTACCGTACGGCAGGTGTTGCTTGTGGAGCCTTTCATGCAGGTGCGAGTGGTTGCCGAAATTTTGTGGTGACCGACAAGAGCCGTGTAATGGGCGCGATATGTGATGGGCACGACATTGGCTGTGTAGTGACCACATCGGCCAGGTGGTCACTACATCGACCGTGTGGTTACCACAATAGTCGTGTCATGGACACCACACGGCTCATGTCATGGGCACGACTTCCACCATGTAGTCACCACAACGGCCATGCAACGGGAACGAAATTCCTGTCGTGCGATAAACGCGGCCCGAATAGCTGCTGTCCATTGCCATCAACACGTAGCATCATTGGTATGCCTACATTTTCTGTGGCTAAACGGATGGTGCCGTGCAAGGCACAACAAGGACAATGTTGTGGCACATTGTCCATGTAGTGACTTCGTATACATCTACCTGAACGCCGTACCCAAGCCACTCCATACGGCACTCTTTCACATGGCTAGATAACCATGGGGATTAGGCTGCTCACGACACAAACCATGTTGTGGGCCACCACATGGATCATGTCATGGCCGAGTCAATCTGGAGCTAAAAAGAAACGAGATAGCTAGTGTCCTTTTTAAATAGCTTGAAGCCTTGGTATTTTTGTCATACGACATTTCCCCAACTCCAGGTAGATCCATTCTGCGCTATTAGAAAAGGAATTATTAGAAGTGTGGTTTAGAAAAACAAAATATGTTCGACAAAAAGCGGACTAAAAATTGACATTAGGGGGTTGCGTTTGCAGGGAGTTATAAAATGATAGTCGCGTGTACACGTAACCACGTACCGTTTTTTGAAAGATCAGCGCCGGTCGAGCATTTTAGTATATATTTCACTTTGAGCTTTTTTTGTTTTTGATTTTTGATTTTGTCTTCTTTAGGGGGATGGTTTTCCAATTGCAATTGCATTTTTCGTCTGGGATGCATGCAGCGTTTTGCTTTTTCCGTTGAAACTCTTTTCCTGCATGTCGTTTGGTTGGGCAGCGCACATGAATTATGCACGTGATCGGCCCTGACCCAAAACGAACTTCCGTATCACGTGTTGGGGCAGTTTGTGAGGCTGGAATTAAGGTTTACAGCCTAATCCGGCCAATTTTCGCAAGTGACCGAATTTGGGGCGCAGGTCCACAGTTGATTCATCAGATGGCCCGTGTGCGTATTTTCTTTCCGGGTTTTTAACTATTGCAACGACAAGGGTCCTTGCATAAAGGCTATTTGATTACCATGCACGTGCACTCAAACCCTTTTTGTTCTTTTTGAGCGGGTAAAAAAAGGTTATGGCTGTGCCAGGACATATTATTATTTGCAACACAAAGGGAAGGGGTGACGTAATTTTCCAACCGGCCTGAACCTGCGCATCTGTCATCGTGAGTAGTGGATATTTTTTTTGTGGCAGGTCCAAGAACCAGTAGGATACCCGTTTCATTGTCTCTGTTGACGGAAGGGCCGCGGTTAGTTTTTTTTTTTCCCCGTCTTCGAAAGCGTTTGTTTGAATGGAGAAGCTCGCCCTCCCTTGAGCCTAATGGAGATTGTAACCCCTGATGATCAACAAACAAAGAGACGCAGTGATGCGGACCCACAAATTAGCTGCAACGTACGGGTGGGGGCCAGACAGGGTGTGTGTTTTTTTGCGCCGGGGTTAGGGAAAGCTAAAGTCGCATGTAGGTACAAACGGTTGAAACAAGATATGGGGTCCGGAATGGGATGTATTAGGGTTAGGTCCCGTTTCCGGCGTGCCGAGGTTGGCAATGTGGCCATGGGTCACGGTGCCTGGACAGTGAAACACGAGAAGATCGGCAGGTCAAAAGGGGTTGACTCTGACGCTTTGGAATGTGTTTTTCAGGGATGGCGGATGGCGGATGGCGGATGGCAGCAGGACGGAGTGCAAAAATATTCTGGGGATCATTTTCGATATTTTCTGTCTTTATATTTAATTACGGCATATTTTCTTGTTTTAGTGGCTATTATAAATAACGTGGACCATGACTAACCATTACCAAAACGGCGCGGTTGAGGGACCTGAGTGAGAGCAGTGTGGAACGGCTTGGATCCACTTGGCTTGCTACCGGGCGAGGTCCTTTTGGTCTTTTTGTGCGTTTGGGGCCGTAAAGAAGCTTCGAGGACCCTGTTTTGGGGCGCTTTAGGCCCTTTCCCTCTCTCCTGTTTCGGGGTCACATCCCAGTGCATCTCCGTAGCCTTTGTAAAAGCTGGAGTGGAGCTAAAACGGGTCCTGCAACGGACTCGAAAAAGGGGAAACGAGGCAAAGAGTGAAACAAGGGCGGGGGCACAAAGAAAAACAAAAGAAACCCCCAAACAAGCATATCACGATGGTGGCAATGCGATTGTAAGCATATTACGAGTCGACTGCGGTGGACCGGAATCAAAAGGGAACTTGTGTGACATCTGACACAGACTGAGTAATTAGATAGATGTGAGCACGTGAGCACGTGAGCACGCTCTTCACTTGACCAAACGGTTCAATTCGGTGATACGTTCAGCCGTCACCAGAGCACCGCTGTCTTCTACTCGTCCCGCTCGTACTGATACGAAGTACGTCCCGATACTACTGTAGTACGTACAACCACTTATACTAAATCACACCCTGCTGCCACAAAATAAGGTGTACACCTGGTGCATATCTGCATCGAAAAAATAACCTTCTGCTGCACGGCCAAATATTATAGTATCTTTGGCATTTTTACAACTTTCTCCTTATTTTATTACACCTGAGACAAAGTCCCACTTTTCAGAGCTTGTGCCAGAGTCGGTGTGAAACCTGGGAAAAGAAAAAAAAACGACAAACGCAAAAGTCGAATCTTTTAGGTCGCCTTTTCTTTCTTTTTCTTGCGGCCGTCCTTTTCGCTGCTTGCTCATCATCACTTGCCATAATATCGCAACCTCATTTGATTACACGGAATCGATAAAAAGAAAGCATTTGCGGAAAATAAAATGTAAAATGCCACAAAAATAAAACCTGGCAACAAATACACACCATCAAAACGTCTCTCCTGTCAATTCTGCAACACCCAATTTCTTACCCCGTACCCGTGCGTCAGCCTACGTACAGCTACAGCAGCACTTTAACCGACTTGTACCTACGGCTGCCAGATTGGGCTGCCTCAAACCCCTGTATCAGTCATGTATCACGATTCAATTAATCTCACTCCTGAAACATCCTTAACGGCCGAAGTCGAGGTGATACAGGTGAGGAGAAAATACCACCGTGTAGCTCGTCTCAAACACATTGAAAAACCACCCTCCAGGCCCCTTGTACGGTTTTTTACGACTTTTTTTTCTTTTTTTTCTTTTCCTTCCCGACATCGCCCCCCCTGTCCCTGCGAAATTACGGTAAATTACCCATAATTACAAATAAATAAATTATCTACGGTCACGTTCGCTTCCTGACACAAAAACAACCACTTTTAATTACGCTTATTATGGCCTGACGGTTTCACAAGGGAGTTTTTTTTTTTTTTTTTATTATTTTCGCCTTCTCGTCTTTTTGCCCTTTTTTTCCCTTTTTTCCCCCCCCATTTCAAAGTCCTTTTTAAAATTAACTGTCCGTCTTGCACACACGCATTATTATAAACGTACAGCTTTAAAATGAAGCATATATTGTTTTATTTTTTTGAAAAACAAAAATAAACGTCAAGTAACTTGTAAGTGAATGTGGCTTGGTATTTCTCAAACACATGTCGCGGCTTTCAAAAGACACTAAAAAGGCCTGGGCGGGTACGAAAGAACAACGAAAAGACCCGTGCCACCGACAGTCTAGCGCCACGCTAGAGACCCTGAGCGGGACCGAGTTATACATACATACACAATACATTAATAATACACTGTGGGAGCGAGTCCACGCCCGCACAGACTGGGCCCGTAGTAGCAGTAGCAGTAGCAAAGGCCCTTCTAAGTCGTCCCCTCAACCTCCAACTGATCGAGAATCGCCTCCTTGATGTTCTCGTCTATGTCAATGTCGTTGAGATCAAACGAAACCTGCAGCCCCGTCCTCGTGACGGGACTAAACTGCATCTCTTCGCTCACCACCGTCTTCTTGCCCCGGCCCACCTTGAACCAGTCGGACACAGACGGCTGCGTCAGCTGCGGCACAAACCGCACGCCCGTAAGCGGCTCCACGATGTAGCCCTTGTCGTCGGCCTCGCGCCGCTCCTCCAGCAGCGACGAGTTGAACCGCGACGCCGCTAACGCATGGTCATAAATCCAGTGTGGCGACAGCTGCTGCGCGCCCGGCATCTTGCGCCGCTTGGCAGGCGCCTGACTAATGGGGGGAGGCGCAATCGGCACAATGGGTACAGTAGCTCCTCCCGCGCCTCCTGCTCCGCCAAGCCACGCCACGTACATGTCCTTGGAATGCTCACGGCCCTGGTTGAACGGGTCGTCGGGGTCTGCAACCTCGCCCTCCACGCTGCCAGCGTCCACGGCCTCTTGCACGTAGTAGTCGTCAATGATTTTTTTGCCGCCCAGAATGATTTTGGCGCCAAACTCTCGGAACACGGACCGCGCAGTTACAATTCCAATCGACCGACCCTTGTACGAGTGAGGAATAATGTCCCGCTCAATGAGATCAAACTTCTCGCTCTCGTCGGCAATCACCTTGTGCAGTCGTCGGTGCTTCTGGAACAGCAGGTACGAGTCTCGGAAACCCATGCATCGCGCGGGCTCCGTCGACAGCATGTACAGCCGTCGGCCTCGTCCCAGCACTGTGAATGTTCGCACACGGTACTCTCGTCCGCCCTGCAGCTCGCCCAGCTTGTTGACCTTGACCTCGCCGGCAGGGTCCTCGGGAAGCAGTAGCTCGTCGTCTTCCACGGGGTAGGGGTTACCGTTCTCGTCTCGCGGCACCATGACGAGATGCGACGTTCCTCCACGTGAGCCTCGACCTCGAGCAGCCCATCGAGCGGAACCCGACCGCATGGCTCCTCCAGGACCTCCAGGTCCAAATCCACCCACCGCAGAGAAAGATGTTAGTTTGAGCGCCTCCTCGTCCTCCTCCATTTCGCTCTCTCGCACCAGGGTCGCCTTGTTTTTGGATCCCGGAGGTCGGCCTCGTTTTCGAGGAGCTGGAGTCGCCGGCTTGGACTCTCCCTCCTCCTCCACAGCCGCGCTGCTCTCCTTGGACTTGGATTTGCGCACGGGCAGTTTATCGTCCTCGTCGTCCTCGTGCAACGCGTCCTCATCAACATCCGGGTCGTTGGGATCGTCTCCAACATCTGCAGGGTTAATCACTTCATCAGCGTCAGTAGTAGGAGCAGCAGCATCAGCGGTAGCGTCAGCAGCATCAGTCATTTCAACGTCTCCACTCTCTTTTGTGTCAGTCTCTGCTTTTGTGTCAGCATCAGCATCAGCTGTTGTATCACTTGGTTTTGTGTCACTAGACTCTGTATCAGCCTTGGACTCCTCAATCACAGCTGAAACAGCCTCAACGGGCTTTGTGTCGGATCCCTCGATCGGATTTGTGTCGGAAACAGATGTATTTGTGTCCATACCAGCAGCAGGAACGTCCTCTACCTTGGGCTCGTCAGACATGGTGATGATGGAGAGTGAGGTGGTGTCGACAATTTAGCTTTACGCGTTGGGAGTGGACAGGTTATGAGTTAAGGGTTAGGGGCAATGTTATTAGGTTTAGGGTAGCGGAAAGAAAACTATGATTATGTAATACTAGGAGAAGGGGTTGTCTTGGAGAGTCAGAAATCACATGATATCATGAAGGTCTTTCAGAGAATTTATGTATGAAATAAAAAAGCCCAAAAGTCAACATTTTCTTATACAAAATGGGGGCACACAAAAGAACCCTGAAAAACCTAAAATCAGTATAAAAAGTTAGCCGCACTTAGGTAATCAGGTTGGGAGTGAAAATAATTTTTGGAACTAGTTCGTGAAAATAGGAAAAATGAAACAATTGCCAGAAAATCGAATAAATTGAATTAAATTTCGAAAAAATGACAGAAATTTGCACAAAGCCTGTATGTATCATCCATCTGCACACCCCCTCCGAAACGCACAGAAGTGAAGCACATCGTCTAGATCTATGTCGGACCGATTCTCCTGCAAGATGGACAAACATACGGTCAGTATCATTGCGTCTCAGCAATCAATCATGCCTCTGGACTGTGTTGTGTGATCCACCGGGAGTATAGGTCCGAAAGAGAGGATTTTCGGCCCAGGTGAGACGGAAACAGCAAGTGCAGACGATGGAGATGAGCAATTTGAAATGTGAAAACGCCCGTGTTGTACGTCGTGTGCCAAGGCGAAACCCGCCCACGTTGCCCGCTACCGTTAGCTCCGGAATACTGATGTTTATGCTGGTGTTTAGCCTTTGCAGCAGACAATCTACTACTTGTACATGTTCTACACGTTCGGGGAGTGTAACGGAGTCTAGTGAAGATGCGTCTGTGGCGTCTGCGGCCTTTGCGTCAATAGCTGTTTTTTCTGCGTCCAAATCCCCTGTCTTTGAGCTGGATTAGGGAGGTTTGACCCCTGGCCGCACTTGGGTGGTAAATGCTGCCAATACCAGGTCTTTGGAGGACCCAGTCCAAACAGGACTACCACCAGGAGATTTAAAATGGTTGGTTTATTCAGAGAGCAAAAAATCCTAGCCCTACGGCTCCATTTTAGCCTAGTTAGGAACGCCCAATCGTAGCTCCCAAACCACCAGCGCAGCATGTACTGTACTCCTCTGGCTAGTGGGAGCGGAAAAAAAAACCAACCCATGATCCAACCTCCCGCAAGCCGCATGTAGCCGGCAACGCCTTGTAACGTGTTCTACTCCACTTTTTGTGCTGCACACACACCATTTGGGCTGTTAAGCGTGTTCTTGCAGGAGCATATCAGATGATCTTTTAGGTGTCGGCAGGAGCATGGGGTTGGAGGAGTTGAAATCGGGGTGTAATGGGCGCATTTATTTGCATTTTTCAAGTCCAAAGTTCAAAAATCGTCCAGAAACCCCGTCGTTTCCCTCCTTTTCCGTCTCAACAAAACTCCACCACCCCCCACCACTACACAACGGTTGATTTCAACCCCCCAACCAGCCACGGTAACCACTTAACACTTTCCTAGAACCGTCTAATTCGATTTCGGACTAGTATCTACCAAAAAACAATATCCTTAGGCCGGCACTACTCGGAATCGAATTTGGGCCGCTCCACCGCACCCGCACGCACCACCGCTCCCGATCGAGATGCTGAAGTGGCTGATTGGCAATTATTACCGGATCTGTATGCCGACCAACGGTGGTTTTTTTTTTTCTTCCCATTTGGCGAGCTTAGCGTACATGTAGGCGGCCGGAGAATAAGGTTTCGATATATAGGTTTGCCAAAATGAATATTAGCCACCTGGAACTGCAGAATACCACGGGAATTTCGGGGTAATCTAACACCCAAAGGACACATGAGCGGAACGAGTAGTTTTTAGGTGGAATCTTACATGTGCCGTGCGTCTCAATTTAAAGAAAACCCATGTTTCTCGTGAAGAAAGAATACTTGACTTTTTAGTTGAAGAAAACACCGAAACTGCAGGTTAGTTGAAGAAAAGGGGGAGATACTTGGGGGAGATTTCGTCACGTGATTGAAACACAGCCATGACGTCTTTTTGTCAACTCCACTACACCACAGCTAGTCTCGTCATGTCGTACCAGATGTTCTTTTCCACTACAGCCCTCGCGGCTAAATAAACGCCGATACGCTAGGCACCACTTGCGCATGGTCACGCAGTCCTCTTTAAGTCGCGATCCAGCTGCTGCAATCATGTCGGCACTTAATCTAGGCTGGGATCGCGTTGAAAATCGTGCTTTGGCGTGTGTGCATGCACTTGGAGATCCTAGCAGAAGGGTAGAGGACGAGTATCCAGGTCAGAAGGCGAGATTAGTGGGTAGACAAAGCTATGGCATAGTAATTGGGGGTGTGCGTGGGTGTGTGGAGCTTCACCTGTTCTCCATGTGGTGAAGAGTTTGCAAGAGTGTATTGAACCGTTGGCGAATACTGAGAGCTAAAGGAGTTTCCCAAAGGAGTTTAATGGGATGTTTGAAGACAGTAATGTGGAAAAAAGGACCAAAACCGGCCGTCTTTTCCTCCTTCTACCTCTTCTATTGTCTTTCACTGTCCCCCAACAACCCCCTTCACTATCGAAACTTCTCCCGCAACCACAATACCAATGTTACAGTGCATAAAACCGGTTCGACAAGCGCTCCAGGTGCAGAACAATATTATCGCGATTTTCCTGCATTTTTTCTCCATTTCGTCACTAGTCTGAGGCTCGTGCATGATAGGGTAAGAGGAGGCAATTGTTGGTGTTTTTTTTTTTTAGCCACCATGACGTAACTCACGTCCCGAGATGTATGTCCTTTATTTCCATTTTCTAGTGGGTTATTTTATAATGTCAATATACTTGTACCAGTAGCTAATTACCACGGTAGTTTTTTTTTTGGGGGGGCTTAATTATGATTAATTATAATTAGTTGTTTTTTTGCGTCCTTGCTTTTTTTAGTCCCCCAACCTAAATGGAGGGGATGACGGAATGTACCATAGCTGAGTGTGTGTTGGAGGAGAGAGTAATAGGAGCATAAAATCGGGGTTGGCGGATAAAAAAAAAAAAAAGACCATAAATGATAGATGGAAACAAGTGCGGGAAATTAGCCACAGGAGGGAGGGCTAAACGGGCCGAAAATCGCCCCCTGAACTTCCCGCCAACCATCCCTCCAACCACCCTTCACCACCACCCAGACGGACTCTTCTAGACCGCCAAAAATAGCCCGCACAATGTCTTGGCCGTCTCTCAGGCGATGGGAAGATGCCCGCCGCGCCAGACACCAACTGCGGTGTGTTTCGGTATACGGTCTGGCTCGTATCTCTCCTGATAGTTTCCATGACACTTCTCTGCGTTTCCCACGCACGGTGTCAAGACGGCAGTCGTGTGCGGAGGAGAGTGGACACTTTTGGCCTGGTCACATGACACCGTTCCAGAGCCAAGGCTGCTTGGGCAGGTCGAGGGCCTGTTTGGGGCGTCTTGGCCCGGTAGAGTTAGTGAGTAATCATGACTGGTATATTGCTTTTTCCCAACTGTCGCTCGCTAAGCGACGGTTGCTACCGTCTGTCTGATGAGCGGTGTCAGAACAAGCTGTTCATGTATGGTACGAGTACGGGAACGGTACGAGTGGCCCAGTAGCAATCACAATGAGTCGACCATTTGTACTCGCGCTCGCGCTCGCACTCATCTCTAACCTTCAGATAAAAAATCCCTGGCAAACTCTGTGGCTATGGGTTTAAGTCGTGGTGGTCTTCGCTTGTGGAGAAGTCGATGAAAAAAGCAAAGGTTGGGGTCGGCGAAACTGCTCGGTTCGTCGATAGACAGGTGGTGTCTGGTTGTCTCGAGGTTGCTGTTTCAGAGTGGGAAATCTGGCCGCAAGTTGCTGGCGAATGGGGTGGCGGACAACGACAACGAGGCGTAGCAGCATACACTGTACATTACCAGTAGGGTAGAGGAACAGAAGATACGCACGGTACAAACATATACCATACAGTAGGTACGGTATCAGTACGGTACTCTGGTTACAAGTACTCAGTCAGTCACCCACCAGCCGGCTCGCTTACGGCTACGTTTCAGTCCCTAAATGGTATGCAGGGAGTGTCTCATAAAAGGGGGCAAAGAGGAAGGGTGTGGCGGGAGCTATATCGTGACAGTTGTGAGACGGACATTTCCGACACTCTTTGCTGACGGTTTGGTATCACACTTGCACCCGTGTTGATACGGGCTGGCAGGGCAAAGATACGCGGAAATCATAGACCCAAAGTCTCGCCCGTCGTTGCTTTTCTTTTTCGTTTTTTTCCCTTTCTAGGTCCTCTTCTCCACCACCCAACCGCATGTCTGTCCACTCATCCACCGTCTGTCACGTATGCTTTGTGTGAAAAGCGACCCCTGCAGATCCACATGGAGGGCAAGGCAACCCTAAACCTGTCCTGACGTGAGCAGCGTCAACCACAGGTACACAGGTGGGTGCAGTAGCTCACAAATGGAAGCGGTCGGATAGGACACCACCTCCCTCAACATATAGCGCTCTCCGCGCATCTCCATCTGGTACTACGACGGTGGTGCGATAAGTTAAACACAAAACGCAAAGGCAGAAAACGAAAAGGCAAAGTGAGAAAACGCAAAAACCAAAAACGAAAAAGCCAAAAGGGACAGCGACGCAAAAAAACAAAAATGGACAAAAGCATAAAAACCAAAAAGCCAAACTCCCAACCTAAAATGGGAAAATGCAAAGCCGGGGCTATCAAACCCATGGGCAAATAGTCTTCACTGCGTCATCTGCACGTTACTGCAAGGACCCTCCTTTGTCTCTGTACGGCCCTGGCAATACGAGGATATATAAGACCCCCAGGCCCTCTCCCCCCAGGCCCAACTCACCACAGTCACACAGTCACACCGTCACACAGTCACAGACACAGACACAGACACACACCATGTCGCTCAAAAACATTCTCAACGACGAGCGCCCACTGCCTCCCATCCGCTACATCAACTACCCCCCCACTCCACCCATGTACTACTACCAGCCTCAGGCCCAAGTGCAGGTGGTCCACGGAGCCGCTCCTCCTCCCCCTCCTCCCGCGGCCATGGCTCCCATGCCCCACCCGCAGCAGCACCAGCATCAGCATCAGCATCAGCAGCACCAGCATGTGCATTCGCACTCGCACTCGCACTCGCACTCGCACTCGTATGTGGCCCCCCCACCGCTGCCACAATCGCCTCCGCTGTACCAGCCCCAGACGGTGCCGATTGTCAACGTGAACCTCAACAATGCCCACAACAAGAAGCGCAAGAAGTACATGTGCGATTGCGGCCGGTCGTTCACCACGTCGGGCCACCTGGCGCGTCACATGCGAATCCACACTGGTGAAAAGAACTACCAGTGCCCCTACGAGGGCTGCACCTCGCGGTTCTCTAGACAGGACAACTGCATGCAGCACTACCGGACGCATCTGGGCACGTCGCGCAACTCGATGATGCGACGAAAGAGCGGCACCGTGTCGCCCCCGCCGGGCCAGGTGTCTAAGCCCAAGCAGGAAAAGGCCGTGGAGCGAAAGATGAGCAACTTTCTCTCCACCGTTT
This sequence comes from Yarrowia hollandica, assembly GCA_900519065.1. Lineage (NCBI taxonomy): Eukaryota > Fungi > Ascomycota > Dipodascomycetes > Dipodascales > Yarrowia > Yarrowia hollandica. The sequence continues at coordinate 1,752,825 of ULGV01000002.1, read as the reverse complement.
TGGTCACTTAGGCCAGGCCATGAACATAGAGCTCAGCTGTGCTGGCACAGAACTAACAGTCGCAAGACATGCAACGCATTTAGATTAATTTATTGTATTTATTGAAGGAGCGGTACGTAATGTGGGTGGATTCGAATCGTTCCAACTTACCCAGGGGATACGAAGACGCACGTCGGTTCAATCTGACGAGCTCAAGCTCAAAGTTGATTCGAGAGTGCCCCTGAAGAGTCAAAGGTTATATACCTGATGAATGTGAGTGTTTTACATATCAAATGTCACACGCATTATTACCGGGGAGAAGTTATACCGAGACAACTATACTGCGGAGTTGATAGAAGAGTAGTTCGTTCCGAGTATGCTCAGAGTGCGTTCCAAGAGTACGATTCGACACGCCATTGGCACGTGTTTATGGTACAGTACGTGGTACGTTCGAAAGGCACGTTTTTGAAGAGCACACACGTGAAGAGCTGTATCGTACAGTATCGTACAGTATCGTACAGGTGTGCTTGGCGTGTTCCATGTTGCCCCCCTTTCACATGTCAGACGTTCAACGGACACATTGTCCAGCACACTTTGCACTCACGATCTCTTATTGTAGCGTCTTTCACGTGCCTGTTAGGGGGGTAGAGTACGAGAGAAACGAGCACCAGGAGACCGTGTACCACGGACCTCGACAGCCAGATTGGTGGGACGTGTGTTGGACATTTGGTGGTGTCATTTTGGACCAGTGCTACCAGTAGAGCAAGAGTAGCTCGGTGTTGGTGTTGGTACAGTAGGGGAGCTGAGAGTACAGTAGTGTTGGACAGTCGAGTCTGTTAGTGATGTAAACAAGCCATCCAGGGTACGAGTACACTGCACAGTCTTGTTCGCACCTCTCAAAGCTCCGTCTATCGTGCCTCAGGCTGGATTGAGTTAGGACGATCTCCAGCCAACTAGGGAATATCACCGGACAGACGGTGCTTTTTCCTCAGAGCCGGGCCGCACACAGCAACTCTAACGAAACCTGTGTCACTCTTCATTCCAATGCATCTGTCGTACTGTACCCAGGTTGGTGTATGAGTGGTGGTGCAATCACAGGTACATGTTCAGGCTGTAGAAGAAACGACTTGGCAACAGTCGTCTGACCGCCGCCAGTATCTCACCTGTGCCCATCACCCTCACCCTCCTCCTTATCACATCACCACTCCCTCCTTATCACTCCTCCCCCCACAGCCTCAATCATAACCACCGCAACCACGCCGCCCACTACTTTGGACCGTGGACTCCTAGAACCATTCACGGACGTGCCACTTATACACGGGCTGCGCGCTAGCCCCCGCACAATCGACTTTGCTAGACCACGGCTCCCAGTCCACGCTATCTGGCAACGCCGCGGAACCGCTGCGCCATAATCGCCGGACGCAGCCCCCTTTAGCAGCTCTCTAGCTCTCCGGGTATGCGCTTGGACAGGCACGCCTTGACGGAAGTGCACGGAAACGGGAGGTTTAGGCTAACTAGGTCTTGTAGGAGAGTAGGAGTGGAAGTAAGAAGGATGACATGTGTTTGTGCGAGTTATGCACTCGGTTGTGTCTTCGACCGTTTGTGTCTTCGACCGTTTGTGTCTTCAACCGTCTGTGTCCTCAACCGTTTGTGTCCTCACTCGCTTCCGTCCCTCAATTTCTTGCATCCGCATTCGTCTATCCCACATCGGCTCATCCTACCATCAACACAACTCCAATATGGCACATTCCACCACCGAGCTCTACCCCTGTCGCACAATGGGCTAGCCAGCACAGTGGGTTGCGGGCTGCAGTTTTTTCTTTTTCTTTTTCCTTTTTTTTTCATCCGGATTTTCCTGTTTATTCCACACCAAAAATCTCGACATGGTTCTAGTTTCATGTGCATCACAGCTAGCTCGGGTTCATCTCCGACCACTCGCTTTTAGGCCGGATTAGCACGGGTTAAGTTTTGGGAGAGGTTCGAGTGGCGGGTAGGTGCGTTGGGGCGTTTTTTGGTGGCTTTTGGGCTATTGTCCGATTTTTCCTGGCGGTTTTACCAGCATTTTTGTCCTGGCGATCTGTGCCATTTTGCCAATTTAAAGTGCTGCAATGCGCTGGGTGGCAAAGGTTATTGGGGTGGCATTTTCGAACCCACGTCTATTTCGACCGTTGATCTTATTTGAGACCGGAATATTATTTTTGAAAAGGGAAGCCAACCCAAAAAAAATGAGCCTTTGGGGGGTTGGGACTGATGCAGACAAAGGCTTCTTTTCTGGTAGACTTCCCAAAAAAGACAAAAAAGACAAAACAAGGTCAAAGTTGTCCGGGTCTGGGTTTGAAAAGCCCTCTCAAACTCTTTTGCCACACACAAAGCCACAATCCGCCCGCCTTTTGCTTTTTGCAACTCGCTTACGCACGTACCTGTGCGCATACATGCACCTACTTTGTGGTTAGACCCTGCTTGCGCGACAGACCTGCCACGTATCTGTCTACCAGGAGAAACACAGACTCCGACCACCACACATTTGCATACATGGTACATTAGTGGATTAACCGCGAACTATGGGTCGCTATACGAGGTGATATTGGGGGGCGTGATACGAGACGGCTGGTGACTGTCGAACACGCACTACCATCACCGCCACAACCCTGCCCCCCCTACCCTCCCCCCTACAAGTACCGTATGGTATAGGGACCTGCTTATTTGCTGATCATGACAAGCAGGGCAAACGATAAAGACAGCTGGTTTGGGTTTGCACATGTGAGACAGAGGTTCGAGTTTCGGTTGTGTATGTTATTTGTGTGGAGATTACACAAGGACGCACCGTGATGGATGGAAGCTCAAACAGCGAAAGAAAAGAAAAGACAAGAGAAAAAAGAGTCTCCGGCGACAAGCTCAATATACTCGCCTCAATTACATTTGAAATAAAAGGGTAAGTGTGGGCTCGATTGAGTTGGTAAAACCTAGGGTGGCAGCCAAACAAACACGACGGCTCGACGATCGCTCAACCTGCGTCTTTACTCTGGCTGTAAAAAATGCAGATCATCCCTGAGAATCAGGGGTGTTATAGGGTGGGCGGAAGAGTGAGTGAGCTACGCAGCTGTTGGGTGACCGAGTTAAGCGCTGATGGAGATGAACGCAGAAAGAAGACACGGCCAGCAGCAACATACCCGTGACACACCCACAGCAAGCCACTGTCTCACGTCTTATGCCTCGTCAAGTTACTATCTACAGCTATCTCCATGCGCCCACCTAACCTAATGCGACGCAGGTCAGAAAGCGTGCATTTCAAAGTGCCGTGGACCCTGATGGGGGGCGAGTGATGAGGGTTTGCAAGGTGGTTGTGTTTGTGCAGCCTGTGCTTGTGCAACCTGTGATTGTGCACTGGGCCCTTGTATCTCTTGGTGCTGCTTACCTCCCTCCTGCTCCTCCACCTATTCACGCTGGCAAAAGCAACTTCAACGGCGGAGATCGCCAAATGTACATGATGCGCCTTCCCGAAGCAACTGGAGGCATAGTGATGGACGTTTGGAAGAGGAAAAATGGAAATGTGGCTGCCTACAGTACGAGTACAGTACTGCGTGCTGGAAAAAAGATAGTTGCTGGGTCCCCACATACAGTGTAACGCCAGCGGTGTGTGGTGAGACATTGGCAGAGTGTCTCAGACACGCAACGACCTCAAACGACGTCCCGCACTCTTTCTCTTTCTCTTTTTTTCCCTTTTCCTTTTCTTTTTCTTTTTCTTTTTGCAAGTTTCTTTTTCTGAAAACAACAGAGACATTTTGCCATCAGACCCACGCAGACCCACATGCTCATGTACCCTCCCCGACGTGCAGAGCAGCCATCCGTATTAGAGATGAGGCGGTCATCAGCCATCCACTGTACAATCGCGAACAACAAGTTCAGTGAGTACAGTACAGTACATACACTAGTTCATCTACCCTACTCTACTAACTACATCATCTCTTGAGCTGTTCTTCCGTCCTCCTAACGGATCATGTCTCAGTCTTTGTCTGACCCGAAGCTCACCTCTGCACCCTCTCTCTCGCTGGCTCGCTGGGTCCCTTCGGACCTCCGCTGTCTCCCTGGGCTGTCTCGGAGTCCACAGTTTAACAATTGCGTTTGGGGATCGGCCTTTTTCAAATAATATTGGATAATGCCGCGGGAGCTGCACCGGTCTCGAGCTACAGCTGCCTAGCTGCTCGTACGCCGCTGAAACCGGGCGCTGGACAAGTGAAACGGAATACTCTGGTTTTGGCCAGAGGCTCCGATCACCAGAGTACATGTCTCTTTGCAAAGAACTGTATCACTGATTAGCTGCCGCCAGTTGGATGAAATATTTATCAGGGGTAGGAGGAGACAGACAGCAGAGTGAAACAAGCGGGGGCGTGACCACAAGAAGCTCTAGTTAGTAGCTAAACTGCTTCTATCGCTACTCTTCTATCGCCCCGAGTAGCACACGTCACTCGCTCATACAGGTGTACAGCTTCTCTAGCTCTCCTGGTACAGTACCGCATGTCTCGCTCGCTAACTCGCTCGCCGTTATTTTCTTTTTCCAAACCTACTCTCAGGCTTCGCCCTGGTTTCAATCTCGGGAAGCAGCATACAGCTGTTAAACACTCGGGTAGGTCAGGGTCTTTTGTTCAACCGATGTTTAGGCTCTGACGGGGGGACGTGATAGGGGAAAGATATGACGGTGACGTGGGATAATATCGCGGGGGCGACGACGGGGGCACGGTAGTAAAGGTGAAAACCCGCCATTTTCTCGACACTCGTATCCCCCCTAATGGCATTTCTCACGGCTATATTATGCCATAATCACGTTCGCCGATCTGCGCCGATCATAGGGACAGCCATCAAGCGATGCCAAACCTACACAGGTGGTTATTTTGTCTGGTTTTTCGGTTTGGCTTGACCCTGAAAAAAATGGTACGATCCACACGGCCGCTTTTCTCTCTCACCTTGAAGACGCTGTTTTAAGACATCAAACGTAGACCAAGGTAAACTCATCGAGCCCTGGTACGTACCTGGCAGCCAACTTTGACGGGAGATTGGCGTGTCTTGAGATGAGAGATGGAGACGATGGGGACGATGCAGGCGCTTGTCTCCACCCAAAGTGGATACCGTTCTCATGACGCTTTCAGATGTCAAGTACGTACGAGTACTCTCCACTCTCCACTCTCCACTCTCTCTCACTCTCTCTCCACCTGCCATCTGACTTCTGAATCCTCGATGACTGAGCTCTTTACTCACTGGATCTACCGATTCTTGTAGCCACTAGCGCACAGTGGAACTCTGAAGGACACTAGCACGCCTTGTTGGAAGGACGCGTTTAGTACAAAAGCCGACACTAGTGGACGTACAATAACCGTAGTCCCATCAGACTCGTGAGAGATTGCAAAATGCAGCCCGAGGCATGTGCAGCTGAAAAATCTAGGGGGGGTGGTATGTGCTGCTTAAAGGGACACGGGAGGAATAGGGGTAGGGAGAGGATGGCGAGGCTGATTGCAGCACAGGTGAAGACAATACGCCCTTATACGCCACCATCATACCACCAGCATCGTACTCACCCAGTACTGTGCTGCTTGGTTGATGTAAGGGATTATGTGGATACGTACGTCCTCGTACTCGGTACAAGGATATGTACGTAAAAGGGGGAGCAAGTGAGTGGGGACAAAAGAGGGACGGCCACGTGTTTCTGATCTCGGATAGGTCAGTATTTGTTCCGGTACGACGACAGGTACTCGTACTTCTATCCCCTCCCTATACAAAGGTACCAATTTGTATAGGAAGGACACACGGTGCAACACCAAAACGGAAACAATACGCCCGCCACACACCCCCCTTCTCTCATGCTTCAATGCTGTATCCCTAAGACAATTGCGTTGAAAGTGGATCGCTTCGACAGTACCTTTGGGATGTACCCGCAATGGTCTCGGTGAGTGTATCCCATGACCTAGCCGGACGATTGCTGGAATTGGATTGATACTGTACAACCCGCAGCCCGCAGCATGTCTCAGCTCCACTGGTACTTTTGTTTGTATAGATGAGGATGAGCAAGATAGAGAGCCTAATCTCCACGGGCAGATCTTCCGAGGAAGACTGTGAGTATGTGTATTTGAGGTTGCGGATGTGCATTTTTAGCGTGGAGGTTGATAGACGGATATTGTATTTTGAACAATTTTTTTTCGAATTCTCCGATATTTGTTTCGGACACGGATAAACAACAGCAAGAGATGGTTCCGATAAGGTTTCGGCACGTGTCTGGGGTGACAGAGGGGAGAGGAGGAGGAATAAATTCGTGGATTTTTGAATAAATTGGGGAAAATTATGGGGACCCTAGAGGAGGGGTAAATGGGGTTGGGGAGCAGCGGGGTGGCGTTCGGCGGGGCGAGGGTGTGTATTTGGTATTTTGGAAGGAAGTTTGGGTGGTTCATGCAAACAAATCAGAGAAAATCGGAGAAAATCGAGGAAAATTGGAGAAAATACAACTGAGCTAGAAGAAGATGGGAGAGTTGAGAAAACGTGCAATAATAGACCATAAAATGGACAGAGATGGTGTTTGGACTGAGTTTGGGATTTTATTGGATTTTGCAGAATTATTTTATGAAAAAGCAAGAAAAAAAAAGGTAGAAAATTGAAAAAAAGGTAGAAAAATTGAAAAAAAACCGGTAGAAAATCGGAAAAAACTCCATACCGTCTCAGAGACCAGTTTATCTGCACAAACACACCCCAAATCACTTACAGCCAACTTACAATCGCCGCTATACTCTGTAGATTCCAGAGGGCCATTTTTTGGTCCAAAACGCCCAGAAGTTTGTGAATTTGAAATTTCAATGTTGCATTCGCTAGATTCAGATGAATTGAGACCCCTCAAATGGTCTCTTATTTTTCCCCGATTTTTCTAAATTTATTCCCAAAATTCCCAAATTCCCACTCCCATTAACTCAATCGCCAACTCTAACCACCACCGACATGACACACGCATCGCCACCTCATCATCTCCATCTCCATCACCATGCGACTAGTTTCTGTTTTCACGCTGGCGACCGCCGCTTTGGCGTCGCTGATCGATCTTACCGACAAGTCGTTTGAAAAGTCCGTGCTCAATGCCGACCATGCTACTCTTGTCAAGTTCTATGCTCCCTGGTGTGGACATTGCAAGAAGATGGGTCCTGATTACGATCAATTGGCCGGCGCTTTTGATCACAGCGACGCGGTTGAGATTGCTCGATACAACGGAGACGAAAATCGAAAGTTCTCCAAAAAATACGGCATCCAGGGCTTTCCTACCCTCAAATGGTTTCCTGGAAAGGGCGCTGATCCCATTGATTACGAGTCTGGCCGAGATTTCGATTCTCTGGTTCAATTTGTGAGCGCCAAGAGCGGAGTCAAGGCCAAATCCGCCCCCAAGTCCGAAGGAGCCAAGCTGATCAAGTCCGTGGACGATCAGACGTTTGGAGACTTGTTCAAGGACGGCAAGAAAAAGTACGCTCTGGTGGCCTTCACTGCCAAATGGTGCGGATACTGCAAACAGCTTGCTCCCGAGTACGAAAAGCTGGCTGCTGTTTTTGCTCGAGACGCTGTTGCCATTGCCCAGGTTGATTGCACCGAGCCCGAACCGTCCCATGACCTGTTGGAAAAGTACGAAGTCAACTCGTACCCTACTCTTTTGTGGTTCGAGGAGGGAGTTGAGGAGCCTGTCAAGTTTGAGAGCGGAGATCGAACCGTCGAGGGTCTGGTTTCGTTCGTTAACGACAAGACTGGCCTGAACAGAAACTCGGATGGATCCTACAACGACTACGCCGGAGTGTTTAGTGGAAAACTGCTGGAGCAGCTCAAGGAGGCCGTGGAGAACCCCAAACTCGTCAAGAAGTTTGTCGCCGAGATCCCTGCAAACTTTGCTACTGTTTACGAACGGGTTCTGGCCAAGGTTGGAGCTCTTGGAGACGAGACCGACGCTTACCTGGATAAGGAGATTGCTCGTCTGGGAGGTATCATTGAGAAGAGAGGTGCCAAGCAGGACAAGCTGGACGAGTTTAAGATCCGACAGAATGTGCTCAAGTCCATCAAGGCGTTGAAGAGCAAGGTCGAGAATGTCCGGGATGAGCTGTAGACAACCAATGAGCGTGTTACCCACTCCTCTACTCTTCTACATAATGAATGGAAGTTCTATTGATGTACCCGTACTGTACAAGACAGTACTTACTCTACTGCTCCAGTGTCGAGGAGGAGGTGGTATTTCCGTTTCCAGCGAGGGAAATGGATATATGAGTAGACTATTAGAATCAGGGACTCGAGACGTTTATTCCAATATAGAAATATCATACTTTCATAATACATTTTTCCGTAATTGTGGCAGTCTTCTGGTTTTACCCAAGTGGCTTCAATTCGTTATTATCCTTCTTTTCCGACGGCAACCTTTTCTTGAGCGGGAAATTCGTATCAACAAAACTCAACTATTCAAAATCAGATTTCTTAAAAAACAAAATCGTTCTTCGGTGGTAGATGACGCTGTAGAAGTCGTACGGAATTTCCAAAGAGTGTGTTCTTTGCAGCTGGTGGAGTTTCATCGGATTGAGTGTTTTATGTCTTGTCTAGCTTACATTGAGTGTTGTGCTATCATGTTTTTTTTTTTTTCATTTCGCACCAGTACGATACTTGATTAATACAGTACAACAGTTGGAGATAATTCAATGTGTGTTCATAATACACCGTTATAAAGCTCCAAACTATGTAAAAATGCATTATTGGGTATTTCCTGGGATTTTGAGTCTGATTCTGCCATAATTTATATACCTTGAAATACAAAAAACCCGAGATATTTCCAGCTCCATACACCCACTTTTGTTAAGACTTGGTTAGGGTACAGTATCAGAAACCTTATTTTTGAATTAACGAGCCGCACGGCTGGGGGTGCCGTTTTAGGGGGGGTCTCAAGTTTGGTCACAAAACGTGATGGAGAAATTCTGAAGAGTGAGTTTTGACGGGGGTGGTTTGTTGGGCAGATAGAGCTTTTGTGTTTGTTGCTATCTTCTATGGAGCGGGTTTTATGGCTACTGTTGTTCTTGGAGGAGAAGATTACTTGAACTTTGTTAAGAAAAAAAGTCTCCTGGGGTACCAAAAACGGTGTTCCGGGGAGTTTTGAGAGAGGAAAAACGGTGTACCAGATAAATTTGAGCTTTAGATGTGAATTATGACGTAAAATATCACCCCTACAGTACTAAATTAATGAGCTGTGGGTTGTTTTTATGGCGTCAGATGTAAAGGTTTAGTTAAGCTTTTGTCAACTCACTCCATCACCGACCAACACATCCAAGCTCAAGTGATTTTAAAATCCAACTAAATAAGCACCGTTTCAGACCACAAAACTGTGAAAATCTCGGTGAATTTGTATGACATTCAATAAATGTTTTCGGCTCAAATAATTCACATGACAATAGGGTATATCAGCATAATTCCCTCCATTCAATTACCTCTCCGGAACAATGTTTTAGTACACCCAGTCAGGTTATCTCTTTAACAAGCGATACACCTCAAAAAAGCTTAACTAAATACACGTATTTGGATTGTTGAAAGCCCCGTTTATCGCAGGTCTTTTGTACAGCAAGGGTGTTGTATTATCTGTGAATTATTTTACACACACTCGGTCATCTCCTTGTATCAACTCTCTTTTTCCTCCACTATCCAGGAACCCCGTCTTGTTACCCCAGTCGGATTGTTTCTAACTAATGTTCAACAAATGGGATAAATCCGAGGAGGCGGATACGGGTACGGTACAGTACGTGCAAACACAAGCACAAGTACAGAGGGATCTGTACGCCTCATTCGAATCTGTGTCGCTGTCATTTTGTATCCAACGGTGTTGTTTAGTCAACGGTAGTGAATCGCTGGTATCGCCCTGGCCTACTAGAAGTTGTACTACTGGACTAACGTTTGTATCCTAGGAGACAAGTATCCAAGACTAACGTATCGCAGGGTTGTCAATACTGAAACGTATCTAGTCCAGAGCAACGTACTACCGTAACGTACAGTACTTTGCTAGGCATCCTAAAAGTGCAGTAATTACAGTACACCAGGGTCCAGGAGAATAACGTATTGGTAGACTCTGTCTGAAACAAACCAATGTATACCAGGGTTCAGAGGGCTATCAGAAGACGTACCTAGGACGCTACCTAGAGGACAGTGTGAAGGCCGTTCATGCTGAGCAGGAGGCTGTTCAACTGTACAGCCAGAGTACTGTTGTAGGTTCCGTTCAGCACTGCTCAACAGTCACTAGGTTGTCTACCAATACAGTACCATGTACAACAGCCGCTAGACTGCTGGCTGTTCTAGACACTCCCTAGACAACTTCCAGAGTAGACTCCTGAGTGGACTCTACTCTAGCTGTACTTGGACTAGCTACTGTAACAGAGCCGTGTCCAGACCACGTTTCATACTCTGCAAGGGTGCCCTCCTCAACGTATCTCCTAGACAGCATCAGAAACGTGTACTAAACAAGCGTACAGTACACTAGACAGAGGTCCAGGGTGCAGTATGCTAGACAGCTTTTGAAACAGACCTAGTGCCGTAGGTAAAGCCTAGGAGAAGACAGCTTCCGAGGTAACATTGAGAACTCTGGGCAAGCAGACCCACGGAGGGGTATCACCATCACCACAGTGTTTGTTTCTAGACTGTCCAAGACTGTCGTAGATAATCTTAGACAGCCGCAGACAGTCATAAACCGTCCTAAACATCCGTAGACAGTCCCAGATAACCGTACCCCAGACAGCTGGTTATACAAGATACGTCTCTTGCCCGTCTCTTGAACTATCTCATACAGTGGTTCGCCTCCGAGGAGACGTACTGTACTCTTAGACTATGTGGAATGTACACATTAGTCATAGAAAGGACAATGTTAGACCAAAAAGAGCGCGACCCTGCCTGGATTGTCTAGAAAATGGGGTGATTTTTTTCTCTCCTTTTTTTTTAGTGGTTTGAGAACCGCGCCAGCCTCGTATTTCTGTAGAGAAAAAGAGCTATAGGCCAATGCGCGCTAGTGAAGAGCGCTAACATGAGCCATAGGGCGGTATTACCACACTAGCATCGGGTGGGGTAAAAGAGAGGTTAGGAGTAGGAGTTATAGTAGATGTGCAGTATAGTTGCAGTACAGTACACATGACCGGTCGGGTGCAGAGTACACACGACCAGTCGGATACACCGTTTAGAATACGAGACCAGTCGATATACCGTACAGTACTGTACAGTACACACGACCAGTCGGATACATGTTCGATTACAGTAGAAAACGTTACAGAGGTAATGAGGAAAAAGTGAAAAGTGCGTTTTGATGGAGACTGTGCAAATAGTCGACTGTCCAGTTTTTGTGCATATTGGTTGAATATTACAAAAGTTGGATGGACTCCTTGATACTGTCTCACACCACCTGTCAGATACACCGTAGAGTATACTTGACCAGTCATTACACTGTACACTCGACCAGTCAGATGTAGTAAACTTGACCAGTCATATAGCTATACATCACCGTACCACACTCACACTCTCCTACAAACTTCCTCTTCATCACTACCAAAATGGACCAAGTAACGACTCGAGTGGTTTATCACGAAATTCCGTCTTCTCCACCGCAAAACGAGGCCGTCTTGCTTCTCACAGTGACCATCGTCTTCTTATCTTTCTACCTCATTTACCACGTTCAAAAAACCGCACCTCAGGTCTGGGACGCGTTTTTGAACTGGGCGGTGCAGCAGCAGCTACACAAACAGGAGCCGCGGGAGCCAAACGTGGATTTGAGTCACCTGCCCGATCCAGAATTAGACCAGCTGATGGGCAAGATTCGGGAGATTAAACAGCAGGCTTTGGGGGTGAGGGAGAGTGCTGTCAAGAGGATGGCGGAGATTAAGAGGGATTTGCGAGCGTAGCGTGTGAATCCATACGGCACACACAGAAGCACAGCTGAAGTGTACACCGAGTACAGACCGAAGTACAGAGCGGAGTACAGACTGACGTGTACACAGAAGTGCAGTGGACACAGAACTACAGACCGAAGTGCACACATGCACACCCAGAAGCATAAGTACAGTACCGGTATTGTACAGTACGGCACACCCAGAAGTACGGTACACACACACCATACACAATATCGGAATATCACTTCTCAGACAAGCTGACCCACTCCACTGTAGGGTATCCGGTGAGGCGTGTAACTAGCTAACTAGTGTCGAAACAGCTCTTGGGATCCCTTCGAGAAACTATGAGTATCACATCCAATTAGAAACCACCTACCACTCTCCAGCAGGCCAAAACTACACAATTATCACTACACGCTCGTCTTCCAGTGTAACTACAGTGTACACTCCTTCTTTCTACCTCCCCCCCAGACGCCTGCTTCAAAATGCACTATGCTACTATATAAATAATGGTATCTGTCTCTAACCCTCCTCCTTCTTCTTCTTCTCCTTCTCCTCCTCCTCTTCCTCTGGACTGATGTACCCGACATCCTCATTCTCTTTTGGTTCCCCCCACTTCACCGGCTCATCGTAGAGCGAGCGTGATTTCTTCTTTTTCGGCCCGGGAGTATTCAGAGGACTGCCCAGAGTCATGGGAGCAGGCGGCGACTCCACGTGGCCGTCATCCGACTCACTATCGAGCCCCAGACCGTCATCTTCAGCGGCATCATCACTTATGGGCGATTGAGGTGTGAGATTGAGCGACCAGCGGGGCGACAGGTTGCTGATGTTGTGCTTGAAATTCCTCCTGAGGTGTCGTCTGAACGATCCAAAGTCGGAGTTGTCCTCTGAATCGTCTGTTTGGAATGCTAGGCGCGATCTGGAGAAGTCGGGCGCCGTTCCTCTTGTTAGAGCCACAAAGATCAGCACAACCAGTAAGATCAAGCCCTGGAACATGGTCATTCGTTTCTGGAAGACCAGATCGTCGGCCAGAAGGGCAAACCGTTGAGAAATGGCAGCCATGTTTTTGTCCAGCTGGCTTTTCTGCAAGTCGAGCTCCACAATCACTCGGTTCAACTTTTGTTCTCGTTGTTGCGAAAACATGACCAGTTGTTGCAACACGGTGGCGTTGAAATGGAAGAGAAAGTCGTCGATTTTCGAGTTTTGTTTCTTTTCAATCTTGTAGAGGAGATCCCGCAGGACCTTACTCTGTTCTTCAACGTATTGAAGCGACAGTGTGGCGTTGGATTCCAGCAAAGAAAGACGTTTCATGATCGTCTTGTAGATTGATTCTTGGGTGGGGGGTGTTGTCGTTGAGTTATTTGAGCTTGAACTACTCGAACTGCTCGTCGCTTCGGTTCCGTTACTTGAACTGGTATTAATCTTGCGGTAAAACTCGTCCAAGCGACAGTACTCGTTGAGGCCCAGTTTGACAGTATCCAGCGACAGTTTCGGCAGACATTCGCCCTTCTCGATCACCGTATGGTTCAACGACGGGTTTTCCACCTCAACCACTTGTTCCTCATGGTCCTCTTCATGATGATGCTGATGATGCTGTTGATGCTGTTGATGCTGTGGGTGCTCAACCACCACATCCTCTTTGTCAGCAACATCTCCACCTCCCTCTCCTCCTCCGCTCCTCTTCCACTCCTCCATCATGGTCGTTCCATGCACTCTCACCACACTAATGGGGCAGTAATACTCATGCCCCCAATGCGACAGAAACTCAATCTTGACATATCGTGCCCAAATCTGCGGAACAGTGATATCAAACGTTTGTAAATCTCTGATATTGTCGGCGGTGAAATCTCCCAAAACTCGCCACTCTCCTGCCGCCACAGGATACCGATCGGTGACACTGATGCGGATATCTTTGAACATGGACGAAAAGAACTCGTAGTTGCCCACAACCACCTGATCAACCAGGATATCTTGACACAGTTCGATGATGACGTGTTTGCTGCCCGCCGTGCATTTGTTCAACAAATACGAGTCCTTGTTCTCCACCAAAATAGCCCCGGCTCCCTTCACGTCCTTGTTGCTCTTGACCACCGTCGCTCCGCAGTCAAACGACGCGTAGTTGAACCGGTCCTTGTACGTTTTTCCGGGGTCGTCCGAGGCCGCAAATAGAAAGTCGATTTCACCCGTGAACGGATCCATGTCGTTTTGCACCATGTCGTTTGGTGGCTGTTGGTTAGTGTGTTGTGCAATGTTTTGTCCGGATTGCAATAAGTTGTGAATGCGCCACTCTTCAAAGGATCGGAGGGTGGGAGCCGGATGGGCCGGCGGAGACGAAGCGAACGAGCCCGAAACCAGGCCCGCCAGACTCGCCAGTTTCGAAATGTGCATTGTTGGAAACAAAAAAACGTCACCTTCAACGTCAACAGATATTGGTCTTCTGCATCAAGAGCTTAAAACAAGACGGACAATTTATGCCAAAAAAATCGGCAACAAATGGAAACAAAAAGGGAAAAAAAAGGGGAAAGATTATAGAGTACAGAATAAGGCGAAATGAAGATGTCAGGACAGAAAATAGCCCAAATGAAGCTCTATTCAGCAACCTGTACACCAATCTATCATCTGCACATGCCATACACCATTGCATCAGACATGCACTCTGTAATTACAGTGTGTGAGCGGATAACGACAGGGATAGGGGAAAAAAACGGAGGCGACAAAAGCTGTGGAATTTTGTACTACAACAGCAATGTTTTAATTCCCCCTTCGATTCTCTGGAACGTAAGCTTTCATATGATGCTTTTGGATCAACTATTACTCATCATTAACACGAAATAATGGACGGTATAAAAGAGTTTTGTTAAGAATTAGTTGAAGAAAATCTCCCTTGGGGGTGCAAATATGATATTGAAGAGGGTGGAAGGAATAGACGAAGACAGATAAATATATAACAGAGGAAGGAAAATTGGATCACGTTGTTAAAAAATGCCCTTACTAATACAAAAAGACGAGATATGTTGACATTTACTGGGTTTGAACTGTTAAATTTTGTTAAAGTTTAGTTAACCAACTAGAGCAATGTGCTGCTGTCAATATCTTGCTGTATTTGTATTACGTGATGCCTTTTTTTTTGAGCAAAAGACGATTATAAAGTCACTGTGTACGCCCCATAACAGACCATTCTTTTCAACAAGTTCACAACATTGTTCTAGGCACTTTAATCGCGCTTTTCACTACTAGTCAACTAGCCTTGTTGGGAGTTTGTTGAGGGTTGGTATGGAAAATGTTTCTCCAGGGGTACCTATTTCGATGTTCCTATGATCGTAGAGACTCGTGGAGTGAATCGACAGATCCGCCGTATACGAGTTGCTAACAACCACGCAAAAACAAACACCAACTTCAATGGTATTATTTTCAGCTACACCTGGTCAAAGTTTCACTCTATAAGTACAGTTAATTGAAAGTTTAGTTACGGACAAACTCCACAGGCTGGAAACGCCAATTGTGGTCATATCGAAATTCCAAAGAAGCCATTCTGGTCTTAAGGACGCCAAGAATCCATTACACCAGCCCCCATGTCAATACCTCCAATATTGACGCCACTGAAGTTACGTGCTCCCCATGTACAGTTGACTGCCAAAAACTCCACTAAAGTGTACGGAAACACGTGTATATTATTGCATCATTGTGACCGTCACGCGAGCGCGAACACACCCCTGTAGTCGGAATTTCTTTCGGCCAATTATAACGCCCAATCTGATCTATTTATCAGTCTCAGCGAACGGCACCTCGGCGAACAAAGCGACAAAAGCAATTATGAGTGGCCAAATAAGGAAATTGACGGAATTATGCCTCACTTTTCTTTTTCCTTGTTTTGGAGATATCGATATTGTGGTTGGTTTAAGCAGCAGTATCGGTATGTTGATAATTCCAGACGCATCTTCCGGCTGCCTTCAGTATGTATGCTTTTTTTTGTCAACAAAGTGCCAGGTACCGGACGGTAATTACTTGCGGTTTAAGTAATCCCTCCCAACTGTTTTTCTTAATAAACCTACTTAGTCCCAACTATCCAATCAACTACCACTGCCGCCCACCGCCCCCACCTTCCCCTCAGTGTAACACTGGATATATGATAATAAGGTAGTGTTTTCACCGCTTGCAAAAACATCGTATTTCTGTACCCTGCTGATCCCTTACCCTCCCGTGTCGATCTCCCGCCACTCCCGTCCAACACCCTGCGCCGCCCGCCTCGCAGCCTTGGCTGCCGCTGGTCGTGAGAATCGTACGATTCACACCCAGACAAAGAAGAGCTCACCTAGCTGCCAGTTTGGGCGTTTCAAGCTAGCGTAAGATGCACAGCGTTCCTGTTTACCCTTTTATTAGATTGGCGGGTTTGAATGCTTGGTATACATGTCATGTGGAGGATAGCCAAGGCCAGTAGCTCCATGGGGGCTACACTGTACTGTGCGCTACCATAAAACGACATGTAGCAACGTAGTGGTCCGGAAGAGCCGTAATCTGGACTTCTCCATCTTCCCTGTCTCCTCGGCCCTGCAAACACCGACATGGCCCACTAGCTCGTGGTTAGCGTCGGCTGCTGCTTTTTAGCGCTGCAAAATAGCACATCAGACCCTTAACTTATTATAGACACAGGCTTGGGGCTTAGCGGTCGGTGTGTTTATTTTAGCACCGGCTGTGGTCTAGCACTATCGACCCTTGCTCCCTGGACTTGGACAGGGGGGGGGGGGGGG